>LPNX010670596.1:83667-135545 GCA_001517045.1 Pseudotsuga menziesii
ATGCTGTGGTGCAACATTATCATCCTCACTAAGGTCTTCGAATGCTTCAAAAGGATTCATCACAAGATCTTCTGGTGTCTTCCCTGATGGCTTGTTCCTTTATTCGTTCCGCTTAGAACGAAATTCTGCCCTAAACTTCTTCCTGGTTGATCGTGTCTGCATTAGCTGACTCGGCACTGTGGGAATCTCTTCGTGAGGTGCAAATGTAGGTGGATTGCTCATAAGATTCTAGAGACCCCTCTCTCTGAATTCACTCAACAATTCCTGGACTTCGCAATCAGATGACATGGACTGAACCGTAAAACTCAAGAAAATGTGTAATGCAAACTTTGCAGTTTTGGGTGTCTTCGTATAGAATCCAATGATCAAATATGCCATAACTATGCATTGAAGACACCAAATATGATAGAGCAGCTGTAGATATTGTCCAAACAGCGCTAGATTCCTTAAAATCTCAACATTAGAGGAAGTTAATGCAGTTAACGTTCCGGCGCCACCAAATCTGATTTTTTCGAATGGTCACATTTTGAGGTTTGACACACTTTTCCTCTTCAGCACAGCTAGTAACTTTGGCTGTGCCACAAATAAGGACCTTTGACACAGTGCATACCTTCGACACATCATGGCACCAGTTTTGACAGAGCTTCAAGCTTCGACCCTCGACAGTATTTCTTCACAGTGTCCTTCTAACTCAGGAATATTAATGTTGCACGGGTCGTCATCTTCATCAATGGTGAGGTTATAACATTCTACTTCATTAGCTTCTTGTTCCTTCCAATCAGGTTGGTACTCGGCTATTTCTTTATCATCAAACACCTTAGTATGGATCAACCTAATAGCTGCGTCCAAAATAGGGAAATCCTCATTAATAGAAAATGTAAGCAAAAAACTATCAACAAGGTTATCCCAACTTACAGTACCATGGCGAAGCTCAACCTCCGCATACCAGTTCTTTGCTACAGGTTCCAGAGTGTGTACAAACCTATGTACCCATTCTTCAGAAGGTACATGCTTCCATGCTTCATAACACTTGTCCAAATGTTCCTGAGGGCTAGTCTTACCATTAAATCTACTTTGCACCTCCTGAGGTTGATCCATGAATCTCAGGAGAAGAAGCTTTTGACAAGATCTCCAACTATGAATATGCTTTTTATGACGATTCCACCATCTGGTAGCTGCGGCTCTGAATGCTGAAGCTAGGGTCTCCATTTTCTGTGAATCTGGTACTTGCTCTGAGAATTGTGCAATAAAATATTCAGGGTCTGTTAAGCCATCAAAAGTAGGCAAGATCTTTGTCTGTGAGGAAACCCATCTGATAGACTTGGTAATTCTTGCACATCGGTGTCCATGTAGTTCATAAAGTCTATTCTCCCAATTCTCTAGGCCTTCGTTTGAATCAATCATGCAAGAAATGTCACCCTACCAATCCATTATGCCTTTAGTAGTAGGGTTAACATAGTTTTCTTCTTTGGCTATGATGTTGTAAATATGATCTAAAACATCCTGATCTTCATGTCTGACTGGCTCTGTATACCTTTCTCCTTGAGAAGGGTCCAATGGAACTATGAATCTCAAGCCTTTACCTTCAAAAGTCATCTGTCTATTCTTCAGGTTGATTACTGCATCATTCTTTATTTCCCATTCAATTCCTAGCAATGCTGGATAGGGGTTTCTATCATTGATTATTTCAATGACTTCAAAATCTGCGAAGGTACTGACTCCATTGATGTCCACTAGTACATTAGGGAATCTTCCCAAGGGAACAATATTCTGCTGATTGGCTAATCTCAGCTGTATAGGGGACCATTCAAGCGTAGGTCTTCCCATTTCAATCCCATGTCTGTCTAGTTAGGACATTCACTTCTGAACCTAAGTCTAAAATAATATCCGTCATGTCATAATCTCCTATCTGAGCATGCAACCTCATTTCTCTTCCAGTCCTTCTAACTCTATTAACATTTTTTCCTCTATCAGAGCTTCGCTGAGGTTCGCAAGACGCAATAACATTCTGTAACTCATTCAAAGCATTCTGATTTCTTAATAACTTCATATAGCTCTGTAAAAATGATGTTAGAGTACTTACTTGAGCTAGCGAAGCTTCTTGAGACTGTAACTGCTGTTGATGCTGTTGCGTAGTTGCTACTGATGTTCTTGAATAATCAAAGTATTTTTTGGCTTCCATAAATGTGCCTTTTTCTCTTCCAACATCGAAGACGAGAATTTTCTCTGGGGTCTTGTAGACCCAAGCCTCGTCAGGCTATTTCTCCTTATTCTGCACTTGTGTCGTAGCTCCACTCCTTGTAACAACGTTAACGGTTGGGACAGATCTTTTCTCTACAACAATCATCTGAACATTCTGAGTAGGAGCACAATTTATTTCTTGTATCTTGGCTATCAACTGTGGACATTGCTCAATCACATGATCGACTGCTCTGCAATATCGACATGTCATAGTTGGGTTCTGACAGTCTCTAGATACATGTCCTGCCTGATTACAGTTTGAGCAAATTACCTAGCCTCGACCTCTTCTAGGCGTAACACCACGACCTCGACCTCTGAAATTACCTTGACCTGATGTATTACCACAGTAACCATATCCATCATTGCCTTGTGCATTGGGTTGTACCCTATAAGCATCATAGGTTCGCTCTCTCATGAGATCAAAGCTACGACACTCGTCTTCGTTGTGTCCAACGGACTTACAGAACTTGCAGTAGGGATTCTTAGGAACTTGAACATATCTATGTAGCAGGTAGCAATCTTCAGGTCGATGCTGACCAGTTGTTCTACAGATCTCACAATATAGGACAGTGGGGTTAAATGGGTTTGGTGCACCAGTATTCAGATAATTTCTTACTGTAGGGCACTGCTCTCTGTCATGACCTTCTATCTTGCATCGTGTACACCACACCTCTTCACGAGTAGCTTTCCCTTTATTCATGTCGCGAAGCTCCAAAGCCATTTCTGCTAACTGTGCTTGTATTTGGGCTATCCCAGAATTATCTCTGACAGGAGCTGTTTCGAGCTTCATAGAAATTTCCAATGCTTCTTGCTGATCAGCAACCTTCTATTGCATGAGTGGAGTCCTGATATGCAGAAACAATGCTACAATGAACCATTTTTTATTTTTCTCTGGTCCAATAGTGAAGCTAACTTGATCCAGTAGAAACTTGAACCTATGATCAAAGTCCCAAACTGATTCACCTCGCTTCTGCTGAATTTTCTTTAGTTCAGTTATAGACTGCGACTCTGATTTAGGCTTCTTAAATTCTTTAATCATCGCTTTTTTAATGTCGGCCAAGACATAGTTCTGAGTACTGGAAAACTTCATAAACCAAGTCAAAGCTCGGTCTCTAAAAGATGTGACCAGCTACGCTATTCTTGTATTCTGATCCATAATGTTCTTAGCAGTCCAAATAGCTTCGCATAGGAACCAAAACTACTATGGATCCTCTGATCCAGTTCCTCTAAATACTGGGAGCTTGATATCATCATTTACGTGGGCCATAGCGGATTAAGGGGGGGGGAGGGGGAGGAGGAAAATAGGTAACAGGTGGGGGGGGGACTTACTGAGGTAGATTGACCCGCGACATGACTACTCGGACTAGGGTTACTTTCAAACTACGACAGGTTCTCAGGGATAACAGATCTTCGCTGCGGAGTTATAGGAGGGTTTCTAACAAAAGGGGTTTCTTCATATTCAAACTCTTCTAGGATTAAAGGAGTATAATCAGTATTATGGCCTAGGGTAAAGGATCCAAAATCTCTCTTGTATCTTTTACCGCTTCGAATAAAACCACTTAGCTCGTCGAAGTCACTTTCACTTTCAAACATAGGTTAGTAGCACTAAATCTAGCAATCTGATTCAATAAGCAATATGTGTTTTTCAGCCAAGAGCATTTTAATTTTGAAACTAAGTGAGTTCAAGTACTTACCCCTTGGTCCTCTGAAGAACTGTCTTTCTGCTTCGCTGAAAGAAGTATGTTTGTCGATGGTGAACTCTGTCACAAATGCTTCAAGGGTTCACGTTTTCCAAAAGTCAACTGCTCTAGATACCGCGTTGTTCACTCTTTTCAACAGGTTAATTCTTTCTAGGGTCCAGGCAGGGGACTGATCTTCTTGGAAGTTTGTCCTTCTTTCTGTCAACGTGGATAACCACTGGTGCAATTCTATGTGGATACTACCAAAGAAAATTTCATAAATATCAGAAAAAATGTACCTTTGCAAAAAGTTGTCTGAGCTACGACGAGGATCTTTATTTTCTTGTTCAGCAAATTTTAGATAGGTATCCTCAACCCAGTCATCGATTTATTTTATTGAGGGCCTCCAAAACATGTCCCTCTAGGTACGACATAGATCCCTCTTGAGCAAATACTGGTTCAACCGGCAACGGAACCAATTTGTTGGTTTGCTTAGGGAAGACTCGGGTTCTTATACTATTATTTTAACCAACAAAAAGACCCACAGTGTTGGCCCTTTCGGCAACAACCTGCGAACAGGTTGCAGTCTCACCCGAAAAAGCTATGGGGTGCCGCAGAATCAGGTTTCTGTAGGCAAAAGAGGGATATTACTATACCTTTAGCCTTAACAAATATTAAACATATAACACAGAGCTTCGACAGTCACTTAATTAGCTTCGCAGTTTAGATAAACAGGTAGTTACTTGCTTAACCCTTAACTGGGAATTCACAGCGAAGTTAATACTTAACAATATATCTTACTTATCATTCACATACTTATCAAATGCATAAAACAAAAAATCACAAAACAAAAAGGAACCACCACAACACAAGATATACGTGGTTCAGCCCCAGTGTAGGGGCTACGTCCACAGAACTGTGTTTTATTCAACTCTTTACAAACAACAGTTCTGATCTGTGCACTCAGCTGCAAATCCCTGTGCACTTAGCTACAGGTCTTCTCAATAATCCCAAAACTGTGCACTTAGCTGCAGGTATCTTTCTCCTATCTGTGCACTCAGCTGCAGATCATTTCTTACAAAACCCTCTACGCACTCAGCTACAGAGGTCATCCATGCACACAGCTGGGACTTAACCTTAAACCCTAAAACAGGCCTTTGCTTTGCATCAAATTATCATCATCATGACAACAACAACAACAACCCTAACTCCTTTACATAAGTGCCTATTTATACAAGTGCACTATTACAATACCATGTGTTTAAACCATGGGCTTAAAAACCATGAGTTCAAACCATGGGTTAATTACAAAAAGAGGGGCTTCGACCCAACCTCGACACCCCTAAGACTATTTTGGGTCGCAACTCCGCTTACAAGCTTCACACAAAAACCACGGAGTTGCCAAAATTAAGGACCTTCAAGGTCCGTGCCCCAACACAATACTGAATGAACTCAGACTTGACATACTCACCACCATTGTTAGATCTGAGGATCTTCAGTTTCCTCCTAGACTAGTTTTCAACCAAGGCTTTAAAGACTTTGAAGAGGTCAAAAACTTCAGACTTATGCTTTAGGAAGTAAACCCAACAATGCCTGGAAAATTCATCTATGAAGGTCAGTGCATATTTGTCTTGACTCATGGACATATGAGGAAATGGACCAACAATGTCACTATGGATCAACTCAAGAGGTGCAGAGGTTCTCTCATGACTAGCTCTCTCAAATTTGTGCTCCGAGTGTTTTCCTAAGATACAACCTTGACAGACTCCCTTGGAAAACTTGATCTTTGGTAACCCTATGACCATATATTTTTCACTCAAATCAGAAATATTCTTGTAGTTAAGATGGCCAAATATTTCATGCCAAATATTTCTTGCCTCATTAGCATGAATCAGAAGAGCAGAGGGGTTTGAGTAGGGTATAAAATGGTAAAACATGTATACCTTCGAAGTGTGATCAACAACACCTTTTGATATGACTTTACCATTCGAAATCTCAGTGATTTCAACATCATCAGGGGAGAAGATGACCTTATTTGGAGACCCAGTGTGAGTCATCTGATACATTGACAAGATATTAGAGGCAAGACCTGGAAAATACAACACATTATTGAACTTAACATGGTCAATATCAATCCTTCCTTTCCCCAAACTATCAGTGAGAGAGTTATCACCCAAAACTATTGGTGGACCTTTTGACATGTCAAGAGAGGAGAATGCCTCTTTTGTCAAAACCATATGTCTAGAAGCTCCAGAGTCTATGATAAAGCTAGGTGAGCTTGAGGTGCCAGCAACCAAGGCATGTAGTCTCTCTCTATCCTCTGAATTTCATCCTCCTTCCCTCTTCTTTGAGCAATCAGGAAAGGAGATGTTATTCTTCTCCAGGAGTTGGGTCAACATGTCAATTTACTTCTTCATACAAGAGCTCTCAGGATGATAGCCCTTACTGTAGTATGCACACTTGCTCATTTCTCCTTTGTTCTTCTTCTTCTGGAAGTTCTTCTTGGAACCTTGGGGCTCCTCTTGAGACTTGTTATTGTCTCTCTTTTGCTCAGGTGGCTTTTTAGATTTTTTCTTTCTTTTTGGATCCACCCTTGAATCTCTAGCAACCAAAGCTTGGTCTTTGGAAGGTTTGATGGTTCCCATCATCACCAACTTATCTTGTTCCCGTGTGAGCGATTCCATGAACTCTGCAAGCTTAGGCATCTTCTAGGCTTGAGCTGTCAACTTGGTGGCATGGAAGGTCGAAACAAACACTAAATATTTAGGGCCAAGCTTCGAGAGTATGGCCAAAACTAGTTTCTCTTCCTTCTTTTCAATCCCACACTGTTTTAGCTGCAAAACAAGGGCTTTAAACTCAGAAAAATAGAGTTGCAAGGATTCGAAGCTACTGGGACTCAAGGAGATCAGGTCATTCTCAATTTGATTTCCTCTCGTCTCATATATCTTACCAAAAATATCTACAAGCTTCTCCCACACTTCATTCAGTGATGTCAATCCATCAGGATGGAAGAGGAGGTCTCTTAAATGCTTAGACACAAAAGACCATAGGCCTCATCCCTCCTGTTGTGCCATTTGATTTTCTCTGCACTTGCTTTGGGCTCTGCCTCAGTTTCCATAGTAACCCTATAGATACCTTTCGCTCTCAAAAATATCTCCATCTCAACTTTCCACTCAAATAAATTGAATGGAGTCAAGATGATCTTCTGAGATTGGTCCATAGCTCAGAAACTGTGCCCTTTAGTAAGCAGAATATGCTCCTAGTTGAGATTTTGAACCTACAATAGCAATACAAAAGGAGAGAAATCAATCTACAAAGGCTTTGATACCATGTGGAAATTGAACTCAAAATATAGAACAATTACACTCACAAAATTTCTAATCAAACATGCAAAATTAATATCAAAGGAGACTGAAATTGGAGCATAAGACTAATATGTATTGAATAAGTGTACAATATCCAACCTTATGAAGTAATAGGCTACTGAAATATATAATTACATGAGATATTTGAATGCATAAGGATTCCATTCGAAAAGGTAAAAAATTAGGCTTACTAAATCTAGTCAAATCCCCCATAGGTGCATAAAGTAGTTTCCAAATCCACCAATATGCTCATGAATTGGCTAAGTCAAGTAGGAAAGATAATGAGGGATGGAAAGAGAACTCATACATGCTTTTATTAGGAGAAAATGAGGGAGGATGATGTGGGAAAAAAAAGTCAACTACACCTAGTCTAGATTTTCCTTTTGCCTTAATTCTCAATAAAACAAGCAGCTTTTCAAAAAAAGCAAATATGCACTTTGGAGAATCTAGAATAAAGCAGACATGCTAAATATGGTTTCTAGGAGGTTTCCCAAGTGCTCCATGACTCATTTTTAGCAAGTGTTGACTTCTAGGACATGTAGAAGGCAACTAGCATAGAGTGGAATCTAGGAGACTAGGTAATAAGACAAAAATGATTTAATTAATGTCTAAGGTAGGTAACTATGGGTTGATTATTCTAATAGGAAAATCCATCCATAAATGAGAAGATGACACTCCCGGCATAGTTATCGATAATTTGGTCGGTGTGAGGAGTCAGAAATTTGTCTTTGGGACAAGTTTTATTCAAATCTTGGAAATCGATACAGACTTGAATAGTTCCCTTCTTTTTGTTCACAGGAACAATATTTGATACCCATTCCATCAGGGGTACAGGATAGATAAATCCTTCCTTCAGAAGTTTTTCGACTTCGGATTTGATAGCCGTAGCCTTTTGCGGATGCACTTGTCTCAATTTCTGCCTAACCGATTTGGTCGTAGGATAGGTTTTGATCTCATGGACTACAATGGATGAATCTATCCCAGGAATTTCTTCACAGGACCAGGAAAAAATATCTCGAAATTATTTAAAAAGTGATTTATACTCTTCAGTTTCATCTATTAAGCAGTTTTTCGCTATGTGAACATGTTCAATAGTTCTAGACTTGACTGATATATTGATTGGAACCGTTTTGGTAATGTTGCATAAATTGCCTTTAGAATCAGAATCTTGCAACAAGACAGGTGTTTGTGGATGGTTGACAATATCAGTACCCAAGAGAGATAAAAAATCATTATTTGCTGAACTGGTATTGGGGAGGAAGGAAGATCTATGATGGTGATCCTCCCATATGGATGTACTTGTATTCATAATATCTATAATAGGCTTGTCTGATGGAAAATTCTGCAAGAGATAATCCATAGTAGGAAGCAAAGGTTCTAATGAGTAGGGTAGGTGGTAAGGATTCTAGGCCACCAGATGAAGATCATCTATAGGAACATCGAAAATAGATTGGATGGCATCATAAATGGCTTCATGTAGCCCGAGGGAGGATGTCTCAACAACTTGTTTACCCTTAGGATCATAATTAAATGAAGAGATCATATTGATTGTTATTGTTTCTATGCTAGAAGGGGTTGACAGAAACACGCCCATGAGGGCGGAGTCTTTCAACATCCCTACCCCAATCGACTGGTAAGGAGGAGGGGACTGACCTAGCAAAGAGATATTATTCATCATAGGAGTGGTAACATTCGGCATACATAAATCAAGTTGATCAATTGTTACAATTCTTCCCAAATGTGGAAACTGGAGGGTTCTAAATACCGTCGAAGCGACAACGGTCATAGCATAAAACCAGTTTCTTCCTAAGAGAAGATTGTAGTCTAATGGGGAATTCACTACTTCCACCTGAATGGAAACAGTTTTCACCCCTAGCTCAACTGAAAGGGTTGGCATGAGACCATAGGGCTGGAAACCTATTCCATCAAAGGATTTTAGTGTTGTCAGTTATTTTACAAGCTCAGGAGAGCCAATGGATTTCCAACAGGACAAATACAAAATAGAGGTTGAAGCACCTTCATCTAGAACAATCCTAAAGACCTTTTTTCCAACTACTCTAGTTATGAATTAAAAATCCATTTGGTGGGTTAATCTAGGTTTAAGGTTCTCTGGATTGAAATGAATCAGATTCATGTCACTCAGGTCCATGGCTCCCAAAGCAGTTAATACGTTTTTGCGTTGTGTGGGATAGCTTTGGAGTACTTCTAAGGTAGACATTGCACATGGTGCCTGAGATAAGTCTTCTACAACATTATAAAACTATGCAGCTCAGGAATTAGGGTTAAAAACAACCTTCCTAAGTGTACTCTTGGGCAGATGCAAAATCATGTCAAGATTAGGCTTCTCGATCGTTAGGGGAACATTAGACGAGGATACGGGAGAAGCAGTAGAAGGAGCTTTATCAGAAGAAGGTTTCTCAATTTTCTTCTCCTCTAGTTTGTCATATGACTGACTTCTAGTTGTTAGATTAATAGTATCTGATGACATCATTCGAATTTCCTCTGTGGAACTAGAATTTCCTTGGTTAGAGACGTGGTCTACCAGTTCTTGCTAAGAAGGAAAAGGATCAGTGAGAACTGTCGGTGCAAGGTTACTCTTTAAAAATTTATTAATTTCATCACGTCGAGGACACTCTTTCATGAAATGATCACCACCACACAATAGGCAGGGATACTTAGCTTTCCTTTTTCCTTTATTGTCATTCTCTAGGGCCATAGGTTTGGGGTTTTCCTGTTGGTTTCCGAGTTTCTTGTTTTTATATTTTCCTTTCTTCTTATTACTAGATGATTGCGTACTTTGAATAAAATTCACCTCAGTGGAAACCGTAGGGTTGGAAGGAGCAGTAGTGGAAGGATTGGGTTGTTTGGCATCTTTAACCATTGACGGGGGCTGGATTGAACCAATAACCCCATAAACAAGAGTTTCTGTGGGTGGCTTAGCAGGGTCAGTGCTAGGTCGAGGAGCTTGGAGGATGAGGTTGTATAAAGTTCCAGACTGGGAATAGACCAAGTCTAGATACTGCATGTGATTAATCGCTTTCTCTTCAGTAACAACACCCCCCATAGCCACATCTCAGGAAATGGGTGGCACCAAAGATTTCGTGAACCAATCAGCCAAGAGTTGGTCTGGGATATGAGCTTTAATGAGCCTTCTCCACCTTCTCCATTCATGAATATGATATGAAATGTGTGTGGAGGTGTTTTGATGCATAGAGCTTAAAAGGTCCATTCATGTTTCGTATCAAATGGGTAGCTAAAAGTGTGTGAGGAAAATAGTTGCCAAAGCACTAAAATCCACAAACGAGTGTCGTGGAAGTTCGATGTACCACTTCGTGGCCGTGCCAGTCAAAGTGCACTGGAAGAGTCTTAATTGAATAGAATAATCCATCAAGGAATTAGATGAACACCATAGATGGAAGGTCATAACATGATTTTTGGGATCATCTCCCTGCTTACCATCGAATTTCAGAATATTTGATGGTAACTTGATTGGAATGGGAGGCCATGAAGCATTGTGTTGGATGGGGTCATTGATCAATTTGGAAAAATTAGGAAATTCCAAAGTTTCTAGGAAATGTAACTGACGATTCGGTTCAACATCTGGTAATATTGATAAGGCATGTAACCACCAGTAGGACCGTAAGTGGACTGATACATAGGCTACTGAAAAGGATGATGGGATGATGAAACTCCAAAATATGGACCTCTAGGGCAAGGGATTTCGGGACCACCAAGGCCATTAGGAGGATTAGAAGGAGGAATGCCAGGACCTCCAGGACCACCAAGACCTTCGGGGCCACCAGGACCACCAGGACCACTAGGACTACCAGGGGGAGGACCATAGGACCTCCAAGACCAACAAGGGGAGGACCACCATGAGGAGGGATTCTAGGACCCCTGGGAACACCAGGAGGAGGACCACCAGGACCCCTGGGACCACCAGGAGAAGGAAATCCATAATACGGCCCTTCGACACCTCCAACTGTATGAATAGGTATTATTCCTAATGCTAGCATGTAGGACCAGTTGGGTTGACCCCATGGAGTAAAAGTATTTCCATGATATGGAATTCCAGTGTATGACATGACTGTAGGGTTAGGTTGGTAATTCATATTTTCTACAGGTACTTGATTTTATGGGTAACCATACCCCCAGGAAGCTTGACTAACAATAGGTTGTGCCCCTAAGGGTTAACTTGAAATCAATGGAGGGTGAATTATATTCATAGGAGGAACGTAAACCATGGATGTGCCTGCATTAGAGGCATATCTATTATGAGTAACAAATCCACCAGAAGGTAACGTAGATTGTGTCGGGGGTTTCCCCCAGCACTATAAGGTACTGATACAACTAGAGTTGAAGGTTTCCCCCCAGCCCTAGAGGACTTAGGAGGAATAGAAATAGACCTAACATTTGCAACCATGGGATCAAAAGTTTGACCTGGGTGTTTTGAAGTCTCATTAGGATCAATAGGTCTCATAGAATCATCCAGTGAACGATATCCATCTGGCCAAGGGTCTGTATTACGGGGAAGAAGAGCCGACATAGGTTCTTTATGAGGGATTGGGGTTGCTACTACAACATCTAGTATTTTCCTATATTCCTCTTCACTATGTAAAGGATGTTCAAGAGGAGGCCTATTTACTCCAAATGAAGCAATGGTCTATCCCATAGAGGTTCCCCAAAATGGAGCATATGGACCATTATCCGGACGAACAGGACTATCAACACAACCTTCCACAGGACCATGGAAAGAAGTGTCACCAACATGAGGTTTTTGAGACAAGGGATGTATATAAGAAGCGAATTGGTCTCCAATTTTTACAACTATATTCTCTTCCACCTGGGAAGTAGTTGCATCTCCTTGGATAGTAGCTTCCATTGGAACTTCTCCTGTAATGGGAGGAAAGTCGGGTGCTAAGCCCCATGTTCTTCTGGACTGTCTCAAACAAAACTCATCTAGATTGCATAGTTCCTATTCTAACCTAGGGTTTCAAAGCTAAGAAAAAACACACCAAAACTTTCTCCTACTCAAGCTACAGGCCAACAAGCAAATTCAAATGATAGGATGAGCTGAAATGGTTGGTCTCTCACCAGGATTGTCAAGAAGGTGCAACTCACGATATACCACAAGGGTACATGCATAGTAATATCCCCAAATGCTATTTTCTATGTATTGCTCCACACAAGACTACCAAAGGTATTTTCTCAAATATATAGGGTATTCTAGTGGGGTCTCTCGATATACGCAAGGTACGTGGGAGCTCAAATCAATAGTAGTGCTGTATAATGCACAACTGTTCACAAGGGGCCTTCTGATATACAATCAAGTACATGAAGTACCTTTCTATATACCTCAAGGGTATGTGAAAGGACATTCGATATACCGATGGTACATGGAAGAACCGTACGAGTCCTAGGATGTAGTGAGGACAAGTAATGATAGCTCCTACGCTTAACAATGCCCGAACATGTCTCTAACCTAGCACTCAAATTTCTATACAAATTTTAAGCCTATAACTACCGTTAATTTTAAAGTGGACGGTTAGATGAATGCATGAGGTTTTGACAGAAAAGTAAAACCATGCAGATTTGAAATGCAAGTTCATTCACTTTACCATTCAATATGCCTAATTACAGGAAGGAGAGAGGTTGTTTTTCTTTTCAATTTTTCTTTAAAACTAAAAAATTTCCCAAACAAATATAAAAAATCCTTTTTTCTGAGAATTCAGTCAAACAACACTTTTCTTCAAATCATCTCTTTTGAAAACACACAGGTAGGGTAAGATGTCTTTTCAAATGAATAAGAAAGACAAACAACACTCAAATATGCATATGCAAGCTATATTTTCGATTTTTTCTGAAGCATGGAAAGATCTAACTTAAACTATTGATATTTTTTCCTTTTGATGAGATAATGATGCAAAAGAGACAAGAGAACAAAGGAGTCCTGAAAGCTTATGAGGCTAATCAGAGATCCAGTGGCTTAGGCTCAATGAAATAATGACCCAATCTCAACAAATTTTCTTTTTAAAGCGAAAAGAAGTCTTTCTCACACTTAATAATAAATTCAAACAAGCAAACTGATCTAAGGGAATCTTTCTTTTCAGTGATAGTCTATAACAAGTAGAGATCTAATATGACCTATAGTTTCCAACTAACACCTTTCAAGAAAAAACAAACTTACAAGTAGTAACGAATGATGAATATAACCTAGCTTTTTGATTTGAACAAACAAGCAATTTACACATAAAAATTTCAGATTTCAATCACTAAAACAAGTTCAAACAAGTCTGGACAAGACCAATTAAGTACACCAAATCCAAAAAATCACAAATTTTTTACAAAAACTTGAAAAACCCAAAGTCTGGGATAGGCCTACCTGGCACCACGTAGATGAAGTTGGTGATAGGCGATTTTGAGGCATAGCTTCTTTTTTCTCACTAGATTCAGGTAGTGGTACCACCTATTGCTAACTGGACTCAGGCGGTGGCACAACTTCTTGCCAAAGGAACATGTGCGGTTCTTTGTAACAACCCCAAAAAATGGAGGGGGGAAAATCAAGTTAGAAATGTCAAAAAATTCATAAAAAATGATGAATCAACCACAATACAGAGCATAGAAAGTTAAAGTGGCTCAGAACTAAAGATATCTGAATATTTCAAACCAAAACTTCAGTAGATTAGATGTGGATCTAACTGCAAAGATGGGAGGCTGGAGCTTGGATTCATACAAGAGTATTTCAGAAACTGAGGAAGAACAAGATGGATCTACTCCCTAGTGGAGTCACCAAATTTTTTATCAGGAATATATCACCTTTTGTGGACAAAAGATGTTCCTCTGGTCTAAATGGTTCATATCCAGAGCAAATGAGTGAATAACTTGGTTGAATACCTTCCCTGAACGTTATAGACGCCTGGAATGTAACTCTGATGAAAGACCTGTATACTTGTAAAACATTTCAAACATACAAAGACATCAAAGCTACCAGATAATCATCTATACATCCATATTAGTGACTAAGGAATCCAATAACATATATGTGAGGTTTACGCAACAAACATGTGGGAAGGAAATCAACTTTGCATTTGGAAATAAATGAAAGAGATTACAACCATGTGCCTTAATGCCGACACACTCCACAAGACTAGCACCTTGTCCCTGATAGCTCCAACTTGCTTTACAATTGCTCTCTGATGGATTATGCTAGGGTATCAATTCAACAACATAAATCTACTATTATTCTCTCCCCCTCAACCATGGAGCATGAGGTTGTATTTATAGGGCTCAAATGGATAGGATTGTTGAGATATTGGTGGGTGAGGTAGCTACAAGATCCTAGAAAGAGGGATCTCGACCTTAACCAACCCAGGTGAGTAGGGATAAGATTAGACACGAGGATCTTGTTCTAGAAGCCTCGAGAAACCTCCTTTTTTCACTTTTTACCAAGGGCACCACTTATACCCCTTTATGATAGAGTGGTGATGGGTAGGAACCATGCCAACAATATAGGTTAAAGGCGGTGGCACCGCCTGGTTCTCACACAACTACGATGGTTCTGAACAAGGTACCGCTTATCTGCTTGAGGGAAAGAGAGGTGCTGCAATTTTGTATGTTGGAATCAACACCTAGAGCAGAATTCTCTTCAAGTTTGGTATTTGAGGGCAAATGTCTTGTGTTAGGGATCCTATCACATGCTGGTGACATATTTTGAGTGTAACAACATATTATTCTTTCCATGACATTAAAAATAATGTGGAACCATACCTCGATGATCTACCTAATCATTTGCAGCATCAAGAACTTCATTTTGACCATATGAGAGCCATTTCTCTTAGATGTTGCCATTACAACATTGGGTTGAATCCACACAAATTTGTTTTTTGTGTTGAGACAAGAAGATTGTTTTGATTCATTATTTCCAAGGATGGAATCCATATAGATATATTGAATACTGAATACATTTTGACCCTACACCCTCCTACCAATGTTATTGAACTTCAAAGTTTGCAATCGGAAGGGAAACCTTTTGTGTTGTTCCGTATGCAACTATGCCGATAAGACACATGGTTTCATGCGTTTGTTGAAAAAGGAAATAACCTTGTTTTGGATGACCTTGCACAACTTGCATTTGATACTCTCAAACATTCTATTACACACGCTCCTATGTTGCAACCACCCGATTATACTAAAGATTATTCCTTGCATGTGGTTGCATCTTTAACTACAATCAACATGGTGCTACTTAGAATTGGTGAAAACGACTAATAACATGTAATTTATTACCTAAGTAAGAGTCTTCTTAACTCTGAAACACGTTATTTGCATGTTGAGAAGTTAAATCTATCTACAGTCATCATAGTCCAGAAATTTCGTCATTAAATTCTACTGCATACAACTAATATGTACATGGATTCTAACCCCATATATTACATCTTGAATCATCAAGTACTTGGGGGGGAATATTGTTGCTGGATTTTCATTCTTCAGGAGTTCGAATTAGAACTCACCAAATACAGTTCAAATAAGTCTCTAGTCTTTGTCGAACTTATGTGTGATTTTACCCCATATTACTAAGGAAATGAAACCCTTTGATTCATTACCCGATGAATCATTTTTTCTCATAAGTATGTCTTATCCTTGGTTAGGATTTTTGATTCTATATCTCCAAACTCAACGCTTTCAACAAAACGCAAAGCCAGGACGAATTTCATCATATTCGTCATCACGCCAAGTACTATCTTATTGTTAATGATACATTGTACCATCTAGGCATTGATTCAATTTTGTGGTGTTTATTAACCCATCAGGAGGCTGAAATAGTGTTGAATGACTATCACTCTTGAGCTTGTGGAGGTCATCTTTCTGGGATGGATACCGCTCAAAAAATCCTATGCACTGGGTACTTTTGGCCCTCGATCTTTGAAGATTGCATGGAAGTCGTGAAAAAATACCCACCCTGCTAGCTTTTCCAATAAATTACACCCACCTAGCTTGGTTACATCCAATCATTGCTATAGGTGTTGAAATATATTAATCCCACTCATAACTTAGGATACAATATTTAATCATTATTTGATTAAATTTCTACCCACTAGCTAATTAGTTGGCATCCACTTGCACCTTAAATTCAACACGTGCCATCTATACCACAATAATTCTTTATTTGTGATTATGTTTTGATATTTACCACTTTATGGACACCCAGAATTAGTAACTGCGCTTTCCTATAGATTCTACCTTATTATGCTTTTATCCAGCTTTTATGTGGATAAGGTAAAGTGAGTTAACTAGGAAACTGGTACGTTTTGTTGCCAACCAATCATCCATGAATTTATCTCCATTTTCCAATATTAGCATGTTTTTCCATCACTCTTGACAACTCACTCATGCTTTTTCTAATTCGTGAGGTCCTTGACTATTTGGGAAGTGCTTTAGCCACCTATGGGGGTTTATCATATTTAGTAAGTCTACATTTTTTATCTTTATGAGTTGTCTCCATACAAATAGATTTTAATTATGAGGGATGTACTATTTATATACACTATTATTCAGCATTAATTAATGGAAGGATACACTCCAATATTCATCTCTTCATTCATGTGATTTAGTCTTTTCTCTTCTCTCTATTTTTCCCATGTATGCTTGTGAGAATTATCTTAGTAGAAATATATATTTCTTATGCTACTTATTAGAATATTTTCTCATAGAATTGGATCTATTATTTCTACATGGTATCAGAGCTACAGGGAGCACAACCTCTAAATATTCTACATGGTATCAGAGTGGAAGGTTGCTCAAGTTCTACAGAGTTGAGGAGCGCATCTAGTCTCCTGTTCCTCTCTGAGGAAGATCTTGTATAGCTTACAAGATTTTCTTCCATTTTTCTTTTACAGGTTGCAGAGAGTATCTCCTAGATCATATAAACAACTTCAATATGGATTCAAAATTTCCTCTACTATCTCCTTTCAACTATGCTGATTGGAAGCCCAAGATGAGCGCATACTTGAAGAGGCAATGTCTCTTTGAAGTTCCCATTGGTGCATTGAGTGAACGTGAGTCTTATGAAGAGAAGATTGACTGGATGAATAATTGTGATAGAGCTTATAGAATTATGTGCTTGGAAATGTCTCCACATATACATCATCTCGTAGATTTTTCTAAATATCCATTTGAGCTTTGGAAAAATTTGGAAAAAGATTCTGGTATGTAGGAAGTAGAAGATGACACATTGAGCGAACCCAACATATCCTCATGTGCCTCTCTCAAGGTGTCTTGGCCTCTACATTCTTTGATGAATTTATTTATGATGAAATTTTTTCTCTTACAGTTCATGTTGCTACTACCCTCTTTGATTCGAATGCTTCCTCCTTCAATCAAGAAGAAAATATTAAAGATCAATCTTTTTCTGTGTCTCTTGAAGTTGAAGATATTGATTCATCTTCTTATGATGCTGATGATGAAAAAAAAGTGAAATATGGAGATTCTATTGATATTTATGATTATCCATTCACCCATTCAGTGTTCTCTATATCTTCTATCTTAGATTCTGAGATCTATGTGCCGTATCTTTCACACTTTGTGCATAAATCTCTCATTGATGGTGCAAAACCCAGTGGCTTTCAAGATTTTTGAGTAGCCATATCAAGTCCTATTAGTGTCTTTCCACTTACCATACTTTATCTCATGTGCTTTTGCATCTCCTCCTTTGCTTTTGGAATCAATCCTAAGAGCCTCTTTGAATATTTTGAACATCTTCTTCCTTCCTCCTTTCATACTTCTAATACAGAGGATTAATTATCAGTGTATTCCCATGATTCTACTAATATGCTTATATGTGTTCTTTTGGATTCTTTGGAAGCTATATCAACCCATGGAGCCCATGCATTCACATTCTTTGATCCCATGCCTTATCTATGTTCTTACAAGATCACTTGCACACATCCTCTCTATGTAAATGAAGTTGGAGACTTCATACATTCGTTTGGACTCTTATTTCACCTATATGAAGCTGATTTCATCTCTATTGGTTTTAATTTCAAGTCATTACATCATCTTGGAGCTTATTACAACTCTCAAGAGATTTCACATCATTGGATCTCAGTTTTTCTACATGGTCCTAGTTTCCATCCTGCAGGTGTCATTGATCCAGGTGAGCATATTTATCTTCTTCCCATGAAGAATATTCCTTTAGACATCAACATTTAGTTTGGAGTAGCATCAACCACATTTTTGGTTTTCCTCTCATGTCCATTCTTGAGGGAGGATTCTCCCCATGTGGTTTTTCCTCTTTCCTCAGCTTTTTGGAGATAATAATTGTTAAAGGGCGACCATAGCCTTGTTGTTGGGACCTATATGCATCCATATGCATCTACATATAATCATAAAGTTAGACTTAAATGGGGGTGTTGGAATATATTAAACCCACTCATAACTCGGGATAAAATATTTAATCATTATTTGATTAAATTCCTACTCACTAGCTAATTAGTTGGCATCCACTTGCACCTTAAAGTCAACACATACCATCTATACACCAAGAATTATTTATTTCTGATTTCAGGTTGATCTTGAACACTTTATGGATATCCAAAATTAGTAACTGCGCTTTCCTGCAGATTCTGCCTTATTCTTCTTTTATTTAGATTTTCTATGGATAAGGTAAAGCTAGTTAACTACGAAACTAGTATCTTTTGTTGCCAACCCATCCTCCATGAATTTATCTCTATTTTCCAGTATTATCATGTTTTTCCATCCCTCTTGATAACTCACTCATTATTTTGCTAATTTGTGAGGTCCTTGACAGATTTGGGAAGTTCTTTAGCCACCTATGGGGTTTTATCATATTTGGTAAGTCTACCTTTATGAGCTTTATGATTTGTCTCCATAGAACCTGATTTTACCCATGAGAGATGTACTATTTATGTACACTATTATTCATCATTAATTAATGGAAATATACACTCCAATATTCATCTCTTCATTCATGTGATTCAATCTCTTTTCTTACCTCTATTTTTCCTGTGTATGCTTGTGAGAATTATCTTATTATAAAGATCTATTTCCTGTGCTTCTTCTTAGCATATTTTATCATAGAATTGGAGCTATTATTTTGAAAATAGGTCCTTTCAAGAAATGGGGCACCTATTTCATGCACTGTTATCCTACCTCAACCAAGGGGCATGGTTACATCATTGTAGCTGTGGATTACTTCACGAAATGGGCTAAGACTATGCCTACATATGATGAAGATGGAAAAATTGATGCCCTTTTTCTTTTTAACCAAATAATCACTATATTTAGAGTCGCACAAGCCATCATGGCTAATCATGGTTGGCATTTCTAAAACTAGATGATGTCGAAGCTAAGTGCCAAACTAGATTTTTTCCATGATAACTCCACACCCTACTACCCACAGGAAAATGGCTAGGTTGAAGATATCAACAAAGTATTAAGACCTATGCTTCAATATATGGTAAGAAGAGCTAAGTCTAGTTGGAATTTACAATTATTTTACACATTATGGGCTTATAGGACCACTATAAAGAAATCCATAGGATTTAATCCATTTCAATTGGTGTACAAGCTAGAGGATACTCTTCGTATCAAGTGGGATATTCCTTCTCTAAAACTTGTTGCTACTCAATACCACTCTAGAGGAAGAATGGTTCTTATATTTGAATAAAATCTATGAGACTCATTGAGATGAAACCTTAGCAAATGAGGTTCAAAAATTATAGATTAAGTCTTAGTACGATCTATCCATTCAACCACGCCTCTTCAATGAAGGTGATATGGTCTTGACATATGGCCAGAAACATGATAAATTGGGAGGTGGAAAATTGGAATCCATGTGGCATGGGCCTTACATTGTCAACCATGTTTTAGAGTGTTAGAGAAATAATCCACCTAATACCATGGTCATATACCTTAGGCACATTTTATTTGCTTCCATGCAATGTTCTATGGTCTAGACTTAGGGATATTGATCATTTAGTGAGTTGAGGCACTCTTGGTTGATCATTCTGACAATTGAGGCGCTCTAGGATGATAATTCTGACAACTTACGCACTTTGATTGATGAAATTAAACCTTGGTACTCTCCCCCATCCCCATATTCAGGGATTGTGTCTGACCTTAGATGCTGGTGCTTGTTTATGGTCATTTTTGGCCTTCATTGGAAATTTATTGCCTCCTTGGGACACTTCCACTCACTCATGTGCTCACCCACACCTAACATGCCTTCATTTATGTTGTATCATGCCTCACCCTCGTTCATAATGCATTCATGACCTTTGGGGATGATTAGGATGTTTATTGGTCCACCTAGGGGGGTTTGAGGGTCAAATCATGATCTGACACTTGTATGCATCTATATGGCCTTGAAGGCCTCATGATTTTTCCCTATTGTAATATATATCTGATACAAACATAGTTCATTCTTGACAATCATAATAATATATTTTATTGACTTCATGTGTGTATGATATTTTCACTCTTTCAGTTATTTTGTGCATATTTTGTGAGCAATATCGAATTGTGAGAATATCCTTGGATCCTAGATCCTACTATGAATCAACTCTCACATCATATCATATCTCTTTGTAGCTACAAATAAAATACATAGTGTTTGAGTTGTTGTTTGAGGGATAATAGATTATGGTGGGATACCTTTGGGTGAGCCCTGAAATGGGTTGTACCTTAAGAGGTACTATGCCTAGGTAATCTAGTAGAGATTGTTTAGGTACACAGGGTACTCCCAAAAGACTTAACACCAAGAGAAACCACTCACACAAACAGATCATGGATCAATACATCAATGTTTGTCACATGGTTAAAACCCTTGAGAGGGAAATAGTCCATGGCCCCAGCCATGGACCCTCCATGCTCTTTAAATAGCCAAGGACCCTCCATTCTCTTTAAATAGAGATCATGGAACAATCAGGTGTTAAGCCATGGATCAATGGTAGGTATGATCTAAGAGAAGTTGAACCGTCGGATCACTGTATGTCTAGAACATATCATGACCGTTGGATTAGAATATTTACAAATGCATACTAAAGAAACACACTTTAACGAACAGGTATATTACACAATTTGATCTTAACTAACTCCTAAGTGTCTAAATATCCTAACATCCCCCCTTAAGAACAACATGTGATAGGATTGAAGGATTTACAAAAGTGACACTATTAGGAGAAGGAAGGAGGCATTAGAGCCTATCCCCCCTTAAGGACACATTCTTGAACTCCTAACATNCTTCACTTTTGTAAGAGACTCGGTGAAGATGTCTGCAAGTTGATCATCTGTAGAGCAGTAGAGCAATTCAAGAACACGATCATGAACAAGATTTCTGATGAAGTGCATGTGTAGCTCAATGTGTTTTCTGCGTTGATGTAGAACTAGATATTTGGAAAGCTTGATGGAACTTTGATTGTTGCACCAAAGTGGAGTAGGCTGCTTCTGCTCGAATCCAAACTCTAAAAGGATCTATCGGAGCCATAAAGCTTCCTGACAGGCATTAACTGCGGCTCAATATTCTACTTCTGCTGAAGAAAGAGTAAGAGCTTGTTGTTTCTTACAATCCCAAGTGACAGGTCTAGATCCCAGGCTGAAAACATAACCTTGAGTAGACTTTCAATCATCAGGATCACCAACCCAATCTGAATCAGTGAAACCAAACAACAAAGGTTTCCCCCATGTACTGTAATGAATCCCAAATTGAATTGTACCTCGAATATATCAAAGTATTATTTTTGCTGCTTTCCAGTGACTTTCATGAGGTGTTTGCATATAATGGGCAACATGACCAACATAAAAGGAAAGGTCAGGACGAGAATGAGTTAAGTATAAGAGACTACCAACAAGCTGTCGATAGAAGGTGGCATCTACTTCAGGGGAAGTACAAGTGGCAGAAAGTTTGACTTGAGACTGGAAGGGAGAAGGGGCTGGTTTACAATCTTCCATGTGAAAGCGGTGAAGAAGGTCAAAAGCATACTTAGACTGGGAAATAAATATTCATTATTTGGTTTGCAAGACATGGAGACCAAGAAAATAATGCAAATGTCCTAAGTCTGACATTTCAAAATTTTGCTTAAGACTGGATTTCACATGGGTTAAAAGTTTAGGGTCACTACGAGTAAGGATAAGATCATCAACATAAAGAACAAGTATGATGAGATGGTTTCCTACTTTATTGGTATAGACATTGAGTTCAGAATGGCATCTAGAAAAACGAGTGTCAAGGAGAAATCTATCCATTTTGGCATACCAAGCTCTAGGAGCTTGCTTAAGGCCATATAAGGATTTCTTATGGCGACAGACAAGGCTAGAGTTATTCTGAACATATCCAGGAGGTTGTTCCATGTAAATTTTCTCTTGTAAATCACCATGTAAGAAGACATACTTGACATCCATTTGATGGAATTCCCAGTTATGTAAGGATGAAAGGGAAAGAACAAGGAAGATGGAGTTCATTTTTGCGACAAGGGGTAAAGGTTTCATTGTAGTAAATTCCTTCAACTTGGGAAAAACCTTTGGCAACTAACCTTGCCTTAAGTCTTTCAACACTTCCATCTGATGCATACTTGGTTCTGTAGATCCATTTACATCTGACAAGTTTTCTTCTGTTTGGAAGAGGAACAAGATCCGAATTATTGTTCGCCATTAAGGAACGATATTCTTCATCCATAGCTGTATCCCAATGTGGATTTCCTTAACCTTCTACAAAATTTTATGGATCAGGATTCTTGGAAACTTGACCCAAAATAGAATACTCTCACTAAAACTGAGAACGTGTTCGACGTTGATCTCTAGGATCACTGAAAATATCACCAACTGCTTCACATGTTGAACGGACTCATCAAGGAGGCATTGGTGCTGGTGCAACTAGAGGAACATGAGCATGCGGAGGTGGATTTTCATCCTCGCTATCATCATCAGAAACTGGAGTTGGAAACCTGTCAAGGAATTTGGAAGAAGAAGAAGAAGAAGGCATAATCGCCAAATCAGGCTCGCAGGCCAAAGATGGCACACCTGCCAAGTTAGGCTCACAGGCCAAGAGATTTTCATCAAATTTAACATCTCTTCTAATGATTATATCATGAGAATGTGGCTGAAGAATTTTATAACCTTTTACATCTTCGGAATATCCAACAAATATTCACTTTTCACTTTTAGGCTACAATGATTTCTGTTTTTCATCCGGAATGTGAGCCCATGCTTCACAACCAAACACACGGAAGTGACTTACATCTGGTTTGATTTTACTCCACGCTTCTTTTGGAATTATACCTTGTAAAACTTTAGTGGGTGTGTGATTAACTTATCAATTTGCACAATTTATGGCCTTAGCCTAACATTGAAGACTTAGTCCCTTAGATTGGATCATACAATTAGTCATTTCTTTTAAAGTGTGGTTCTTCCATTCAACTACACCATTTTGTTGTTGTTGTTGTTGGATTCCTTGTTCAGTGCAAAAAGTAGTGAACTTTTTGTTAACATATTCTCCTCCATTGTCAGGTCTTAACTCAATAATTTGATGACTAGATTGTTTTTCAACAAGGGCCTTATAGGCCAAGAACATGTTAAATACCTTCGCTCTTAATTTTTAGGAAGTAAACCCAAGTGCATATGGAGTAGTCATCAGTGAAAGTTAAGAAATATTTGAAACCGGAAAAGGAAGTAGATGGAAGAGGACAACACAAGTCACTATGCACAAACTCCAAGGGAACCGAGGCATGCCAAGAGGCACGTTTGTCAAAATTGTCCCGATGATGTTTTCCAAGTACACAATCGGAACAAACACCATCCTTGCAAGATACCATCAAAAGACCAGTCACCATATTGTCTTTATGTAGTTGTTGCAATGAGCGATAATTTAAGTGACCAAATCGATCATGCCAAAGTTTTCTCAAGTTATCACTATGAGCAACAAAAACTAAAGGAAAAGGTGATGACCCAAAGTTGTTAAATTTGTACAACCTGGTAATATCATCAATGATTCCGGTAGCTAGGATATGTTGAGGATATTTAAAATCCTTGATTACAACTTGGTGAGGTGTAAACGTTACAGTTTTACCTTCACCAAAATGAGTGATTTGATAGACTAACAATAAATTGCAGAAAATTCTTCGAACACATAGTACATTACTAAAATGACCATTTTCTACTGGAACTGTTCCAGATCCTACAACACTTAGAGAACTATCATCACCAACAAATATTTTTTGGTGTTACATTCATTCATAGTAGAAAGGATAGCTTGATCCTTAGCCATATGATAAGATGCTCCAGAATCAACGAGCCATTCATTTGAAGTAGAAGAAGAATATCCAATATAAGAGTAACTAGAACCAGAAAGTGCATGTCCATGAGAGGTAGCTTCTGAAGACGAATCTAGGCTGATGTGATGCTTCTTCATTTCTGCTTCTAAGGCTACCATCTTCTTAAAGCACTTAGATTCATCATGATTATCTTTCCCACAAAAAATGTAATGACGCTCAGTCTTCTTTCCTTTGGTCTTGGATCCTTTGTCATTTTTTAAAGAAGGAGATAACTGAGAGGGTTTTGGACCCTTGTTTGGCTTATTATTGCGAAAATTCTGTTTCTTGGGAGGCTTGGAATTTTCTTTCTATTGGGAGAATAAGGCTTTCCTAGATGTATCTACATTGTTAATTATTTCAAGATGAATGAGATTATCTTGCTCTCTAATTAAGGAATGAAAAAACGATTCAAGCCTAGGCTCTTGATAGCTAGCTGCATTCAAGGATTCTTTCATGGAGTAAAATGTAGATACAAAAAAGGAATATGCAGGTCCAAGTTTGGAAAGAATATGATAATTACATTGTTTGTCTTCTTTCTTAATATTGAATTCTTCACATAAGAGTATAAGAGTTTTATACTTAGATAAATAGTCTTGAATGCATGAAACATCACTTGGATTCAAAGAAATCAACTCATTCTCAAGTTGGTGACCTTGAATTTCATTGTGTTTACCAAACACAGATTCCAACTTTTCCCAAGATTTATTAAGTTCATCAATTCCAGATATGTCGAATCGCAGATCAGTAGATAATAACATCCCAATCAATCCATGAGATTCATCACATCCATTTTTCCATTTTATTTTCTTCTCATCATCAGTGGGTTCTATTTCTTTCCTTGAGGTAATTTTGAAAAATCCCCGACTTCTTAGAACAACCTCCATACAATATTTCCATGAGAAGTAGTTAGAAATGGTAAGTATAATATCACAAGGGGCAGCCATTCTTGAAAATAATGGCTGAAAGAATTGAAACTAACTGCCTGGATGCAAAGAGGTCGAAAAATTAGGCTATTTAAAAAAAATGGCACTAAAAACTGATTCTAAATGATGAATTTATGCTTAAACAAAGAAAATGTTGAAGATGTCCCCAATAGTGACGTGGCAGATATTAACTTGACCAACTAAAAAAAGAACCCCCCTCTTCCCAAGATCAACCTTTCACAATCACTTTACAGTAAAGTTGCTTTTAAGTGAATCACTTTTTTAGAATAAGTGATGTTCACTTTTACAATAATGTTACTTTTAAATAGTGCAGCAATAAATTAAAAGACTTAAGTGACTCACTTTTTATTTTATTTTATTTAAGTGAGATGCACTTTTACAATAAAGTAACTAGAAAATAGAAATTGCATGCACTAAAAAGTAGCTTAATAAGACGTGAACTCAAGACCTATTAAGGAAAAAAGCAACTTTGGACCAAGTGAGCTAAGTTTGAAAGGTACGTAAAAGAATGGAAAGAGGAAGGGCTTTTTTTTAACTCTTCTCGCTCATTCTCCATGCTTGCCTTTTTTTCCTGCAAATCACACAAAAAAAATGAAAAACAAAAAAACAAAAAACAATCTCCACACTATGGGTGGGGTTAGATCTTGGTTAGCTTACCTGGAAAGTCTACATTTTCAGGTTTTCTCGTCGTTTCTTATTCATTGTGATCGTACAAGGTGCACGACAAAGAGCATATGTAGCCGAGAATACAAGAAAAAAAATCCCTTTCTGTCTCTGATTCACCGCGATTGCGCAAGGTGCACAGAAAAGAGAATACGCAGACAGGGAAGGAAACAATTCGAGACTAAAAAAATAAATATCTACTGATAAAATGATGAAATATGAGAGATTTAAAAAAAATAAAAAAAAATCGTCACTGTAGCATTATACCTTTAGATTTGCCGAAATGGGTGTTTCTGGAGCAAACGAAAATAGTTTTCAATGAAATGAAAACTATTTCCCAATGGAAACAGTGCTCCAGATGCAATGGAATATCTCCCATAGGCCACAAATGCATATAAATATAGAACCATAAACCCTTTCAAAGTTTTGGCAACATCAGTTCCAGATCTTGATCACAAATGGAAGTGGCTCTTCATAAACACTCTGATACCATGTTCAGGTACACAGGGTACTCCCAAAAGACCGAACACCAAGAGTAGCCACTCACACAAATAGATCACAGATCAATACACTAATGTTTGTCACGTGGTTACAACCCTCAAGAGGGAAACAGTACATGACCCCAGCCAAATAGCTACTTGGAGCAATTTATTATGCAAAAGAAAGAAAGTTACATGAACTTCTCATAATCCATCAACTAGCCAAAGACCCTCCATGATCTTTAAATAGAGATCATGGACTAATTGGGTGTTAAGCCATGGATCAATGGTAGGTATGATCTAAGAGAGGTTGAACAGTTGGATCATTGTATGTCTAGAACATATTGTGATCGTCAGATTAGAATATTTACAAATGCATACTAATGCATACTAAAGAAACACACTTTACCTAACGGATATATTACACAAGTTGATATTAACTAAATCCTAAGTGTCTAAATATCCTAACATCCCCCCTTAAGAACAACTTGGGATAGGATTGAAGGATTTACAAAAGTGACACTATTAGGAGAAGGAAGGAGGCATTAGAGCCTACCCCCCCTTAGAAAAATTTGCTCCTATAAGAGACTTGGTGAAGATGTCTGCAACTTGATCATCTGTAGGGAAATAGAGAACTTCAATAACACTATCATTAACAAGATTTATGATGAAGTGCATGTGTAGCTCAATGTGTTTTCTGCACTGATGTAGAAATGGATCTTTGGCAAGCTTGATGGCACTTTGATAATCGCACAAAAGTGGAGTAGGTTGCTGCTGCTCGAATCCAAACTCTGAAAGGATCTATCAAATCCATAAAGCTTCCTGATTGGCACTAACTACTGCTCGATATTCTACTTCTGCTAAAGAAAGAGAAAGAGCTTGTTGTTTCTTACAAGCCCAAGTGATAGGTCTAGATCCTAGACTGAAAACATAACCTGCAGTGACTTTCAATCATCAGGATCGTCGGCCCAGTATGAATTAGTGAAACCAACCAACAAAGGTAGGATGAGAGTATTTTGAATTTTTTTTTTGTTATGAATGTAGGATTCATCTTAGGTAATCCTTCTTATATAGTGTTATGCTTGAATGAATAGATGACCACCTATTTCGGCTTCACGGATGGTGCTATCCATCATACCTTGAACCTTGCATAAGCGACTTGGGTACTTTATTCCCCTACCAGTGATTTGGTAATCTCAAGAGGAACTTTCTTAGGTCCCTCTATGAACAATCTTGCAAAATATCATGTAGTGATTGAGTTGTTAATTGAAGCTTTAATAAATGGTGTGAGTCTGATTAGGGTTTATTTAGATTTAGAATTAGTTGTCTATCCATTGAACTAGGTATATACTATCCATAAACCCATAGATTTAGAATTAGTTGTCTTCAATCTCGAAATTTCTCACACCACCCCTCACCTTTCAACCGACGATTTTCCTGCAGGTTGGGATGGACCAATATCTGCAAAGTACATTGTCATGTCTTAGTATTGCAAAATAAAAAATAAAAAATATAATATAAAAATGAAAAAAAAACATCGAAAGTGGTACCTTTCTCACGTATGTCATCCCATTGATCATCCTCGGGTAAGGGTAGATTGGTATCACCTATGAAATCAATCCTAAAATAGTCATTTTCTTCCATCGTCATAAGTTGGCCATGTAGATAGCGAAATAATACTTAACCATAGCTCACTATGGGCCCTCCACCACTGCCATGGAGAGCCATGGCTTGTACCTACCTCAGAATCTATGGATCTCAAGGCTCTAACCTATTGATTGGTACCTGAGGGCGTAACATAGGTACCCTCTCTAGAAATAAAGACACTACTATGGAACCATAGATGAATTTCTTGAGTTCACTGTAGTAGGGAATTCTCCCTTGCTACAGAGCAGGAATGGATACCTTCCATCTATAGGATGGAAGGGTAGGGTTCCTGGTGGTGGATGCAAAGAAAAAAGACAGGAAAAGAAAGAAAAACAGAAACAAAGAAACCCCTCTGCACACAAGGTTATGGGTTTAGCTCCAATACCCTGCATACAACTTGTTAGAAAACCTACAAACAAACAATGAAGACTTGCAAGAACATGTTAGGCCATAAACTTACAAGCAAAGATAAGTTATAAAAAACTAAAACAAACAATACAAAATAGACATTATACCTTCAATGGGTGGAAATGGGCCACCATGCCCTAGCTTAGATAAGCACCTCTCTTGAGAATGGGGGAGCTATGGCTCAATGGGAGGATGGATGAGAGGGAGGGTGAATGGCTTGAGAGAAAAATGGTCTCAAGGCACTCACTTGGGAAGCATAATAGTATGCAAGGAAGGAATGATTTGAGAGTGACCCCCACCCCTCTATTTATACTTTTTCTCAAGACTTGTAGGGTTTTAAGCCCCTGGTTGGGGATTTAGCCCATTTTTTTTATTTTTAGCCCCTTTTCACTCAATCTTTAGCTCTTTTGGGGTTCTTAAGCTCCTTTGATGGGTTTTAGCCCCTTTTTGGAGGTTTTAGCCCCAATGAGAGCTATTTTGGCTCTTTTTAGGGGTTTTTAAGCCCTTTTGCACATTTGTAAGCCTTTTTTAGGGTGTGGGGGTCAAATGGGGTCAAATGAGGGTCGTGTGTGGGTGCCCTTAGGTGGTGTAGGCCATGTAGATCTGAGTGAGGGATTTTTTGGGTTAACAGATTGCCCCCTGATGTATGAGGGTAGGAGCTTATTGTATGGCCGACGGACATCATAGGATTTTCTTGCAGAGAGGTGGTGGTTCTTGGGCTGGGGCATGGTGGATTTTGGTTTTTATATTTATATGGTTCCCATCAATGGGTGAGATAAAAATAATGTGTGACATGTATCTGGATGAAGTGGGAATCCCCATGCTCGTAATTATTTCAAATGAATAATGTGATCTAAGATCTATAATACAAGAGTTGATCATGTACAACTGTTGTTACAATAAGTTGCCTCAATGAGAGGCTGAATACAATATTGATCTAAAGAACTGCTACATTGGACCCATTGCATTCTCATGGAATGCTATATCTTCATGACTGATGGCATGCTGGATCTTAGAATGGTACATAGCTGTATGGACTCACTGATGCAGAGTCAGAGTCTCTGTGGTACAAATATGCTGCATCAATCATAAATCTATATAGAAGCACTGTTGGGGCTTCTAAACACTGTCTCCAATGCAACCCAAAAATAAAAAGGGACATAAGCCTATTGGGGTCCCTCAAATAGACTCATCAATGTGCTAGAGTCAGGCGACATCCAGGGTCTTCGACCAAATACTGCACAGACCAACACCCTGTACAAATCTCAATAGTGTGATGATGTAGCTGGAGTGAAGCACGTGAGAAACAACCATCCCGAGAGGCACTAAGGAATCCTCTCAAGTGGTCCAAGGAACTCATCAATGAGGTTAATGAAACCAAGATACAGGTAGCTCTAGGTCTATCCTCTAGAATACATGTGTTGTCGTTGACAGAGGGAGACTTTCCCCTAGTCAAGGCAATGGTGTTTCCTTAACCAGAAGCATGAGGGAGATAACCTAAAGATGTGAGACAGTCTGCAGACTGATGCACTGAATTGGGGGGGAGGAAGGGAAGGAGTTGAACAGGGGCATAGGGAGTGTAGTAGACTCAAACTTCCTTTTTTCAGAGTATGACAGTAGGGAAGAATAGGAAACCAATGAAACCGAGTCATGTGAAAGGGATCATAGATGTAATACAGGGAATGTCACTGCAGATGGGAAATACTTGGGGGAGGTAGACACTTTTGGTATTGATGGGATCCAAGGAAGACACATTGTAGAGTACTCTAAACAAAGGCAACCAAAAGTGGGAATGCTTCCAAACTGTTATCTGTGGGGTGGTGTCTAGAGACACCGTTGTGGTACGATCTCGTGGATTTTTGGTGAGTCTTAGAAAGTAAATGCTCGATGGTGCTTTCAATTTTAGAGAGTTTGAAAGCATGAAGAAGACTCCAGTGGGGGATATTTTTCCTTGGTAGTCTCCTGTGCCTAAAAAATGATAAAAGTATACATAGGAGAGCTTTCCCATCTCGTAGGGGATGAGAGAATTCTTTACCGTTGGTAGTCCAATCAGGCCAGAAAAGGTTAAACCTATACAGATAGGACGGTCGTTTAGATACTTTTACGAGCACGAACGAAACCAAGTTTGCTCGGCAATCTTTTCTTGATGAGAAGGCTGGAAAAGAGCTTAACGACAACCCATGGTGAGATTTTTCATAAATTTCGTCCCCTATGCCCAAGAAAGCATAAAAGTATGCAGAGGGGAATGGTCTTGGCTTGAATGTGCCAAGGTGGTCCTTTTCATTTGATGGTCTACATAGTCCACAAAAGGATATAAACGAGACAATGTAGATGCCCTTTCCTATACTTTAATGAGCGGGAAAGGAAGAAGTTGCGCTCGGCAATATTTTCATTCTTTTAGGAGTTAGAAAAGAGCTTAAAAGAAACTCCAGTATGGTCAACCGACCGAGGAGGCACAGGTGGTGCCCCTATGTCAGGACAGTGGAAAGTGGTCCAAAGGTCATCTATGCAGTATGGATGGAGCAGGTGGCTCTTAGACATACCATTACGTGCATGGGATAGATCGCGACAGAGGCATGTGAGTCAGTGTGGTAGAGGCATGCAAACCGAGGTGGTTCTCGAATAGAGGCCAGGAGAGCTGCGTGTGAGTTGTGGTGGATGGACTTGACTACTTGTGGTGTGAGTGCAAGTCCGGAGGCATTTATATGCCATATGTAGGAAAATGAAATGATCCACCCTACGGACGATGGTCCGAAGATCTGCATAAGGTCTGGTGGATGGATTAGATAGCTATATGCTAAAAATCAAAATGATGTGCCTTACGGGTGGTGGTCCAAGAACCCGCATAATTGGTGGTATGCAAGTGTAATGAAAGTACAGGTCCGAAGACACTTACATCACAATGATGTGGCTCGTCAACCGAGGTAAATTCCAGGAAGTGGTCCCAAAAATTACTTATTAAACATGAGATGATGGTCTCGTTAGAAGATAGAAATTTGAGCCTAGTGGTGTGAGGGGTGTCTCGAACAGGCTCCGGGTGAATCTGAACCAACAACTAATGGTGTTGCCCCTAAATGGGGGGTTTCTAATTTGTGGTAAAAACATTGTAAAACAAAAAGGGACAAGACTATATTACAAGATGAACTGCCGTCACTTAAATAGGTGACATCAAAGGGAAAGTGGTTTGGACTTTCAGGGGATCAGTGGTCATTCCCTTGTGTGACACGATGAACCCTAGGAGACGGCTCATTGGGACATAGAAAACACACTTGAAAGGGTTCAAGCGGATTTTGTACTTGCGACATCGTAGGAAGTCTTACCACAAGTCATCTATGTGTTGTGCTTATTTCTATGACCGTACAATGAGGTTGCTAAGATAGACCAACATGATGTGGATGAGGTCACGCAAACAATGTGTCATGGCACATTGGAAGGTGGCTCCAGTGTTCTTCAGATGAAAGGGCATTAATCTATAGGAGAATGTGCCCCATAGGGTTGTAAATGTAGTCTTGTAATGATCTTCTTTCTAGATATGGATTTGGTTATATCCATAAAACCCATCGATGAAGGAAAAGACCTCATGTCCGGTGCATGCATCGATAATTTGATCAATGAAGGGTGTTGGGAAGTTGTCTTTGGGACACAACCCATTTAGATCACAGAATTCTATGCAAATGTGGATGGTACCCTATTTTTTATTCACGGGAACAAGATTAGAAACCCAAGTGGTGTACGCAATGGGGTAAATGAAGCCAGCTGTGCGCAACTTGTCTATTTCAGATTTGACCGCAACTGCTTTGGAAGGATGGATGGGCCATTGCTTTTGGCACACGGGGGCCACATCAGGCCATGTGTCAATGTGGTGTTCCATGATGGATGGATCCAACCCAATAATTTCAGTGTAAGACCAGGCAAAGATGTCGCAGAATTCTTGGAAGAGATCTTTGTAGGAAACAACTTCCTCCAGGGAGCAGGATGCCCCAAACATGATTTATTCAACAACCTTGGGATTGGTTGAGATGTTGATTTTGATGGTTGGTGAGATGTTGGCCATGTTCCCTTGTTCAAAGGCGTCTGGTGCCGGAATGGGATTTTTGAACTAGTTGACTTTCCGATGAATGAAATTTTTGGTTTCCATGAAAGATTGGTAAGACTGCGACACAAGTTCTTCGGGGAGGAAGAATGAGCGATGGTGCATGTCATCCCATGGGTATTCCAGGGCGGTTAAGGATTCAAGTATCTCCTCATCATTGCAGAAGCAATGGAGAGATAGGTCTGATGGACCATCGTTGGTGGTGGAGACAAGAGGGTCGGTAGAACTGGACATCATGTAAATTGACATGGTGTTCGAAGGAGGTGGGGGGTGAACTTCTTTGATCAGGGTGATCTCAGATTCAAGGGAATGTTGATGAAGGTTGGCTAAAGCCATTCAGAACTTAGAAAATTCTTGGCAGTGGTGAGGATAGTGTCCATACAAACCGCAGAGGGTGCAAGCATGGTTTGTTCTCAATGACTTGTTTCTCACTATTGGCGTGCTTGGAAGTTCAACCAAGGGGAGGTTTTCATTGTATCCATGTTATGCAAATGCGTATGGATTATGGGAATATCGGGGCAGTTTTGAGTTGGATGGCCCTATTTTTCACAGACATTGCAAGGAAGGATCTGTCGAGGTTTAGTGGTAGCTTTCATGTTTTTTCCCCTTGCCCTTTTTGGGAGGGGCGTTGCAGGTGCAGGTGCGGTGGTTTGTTTTTGTGGGTCGGGTGGATGATGAGATTCGACTGCAATGGGTTGCATAGGGGTTAAGATTACCTGGGGAATTGGAGGTTGAGCCATTGGATCAAGATACCACCCAAGAATTCCCAATGTAAAGTTGGGTAAGTTTAAGGTGGCCATTACTGGCTTGCTCATGACACTAGGAGGGGGAAAGAGGAAGGAAATTGTGTGGATTGGGGAGGAGCCCAGATAAATCCCTAATGGTTGCATGCAGGGGTGAGGTTGTGGTGATGACTGTGCATAATGCTGCAGCTGTGGATGATGCTGCGGCTGCGGATGCTGCTGCGGCTGCTGATGATGTTGCGGCTACTGATGGTGTTGTGGTTGCGATTAGGGTTTTGACTGTGGTTGTTGTTTGGGTGCAGCAGTGATGGATGAGAGCATGCAAAAATCCACAGTCTCATTTGGTGTCGGTGGTGGGACACTAAGGGGAAAGAAGCTGTCATGGTTGTATTGGAAAACAACCCAGAGGCCACATTCAACAATGGGGAGGCTGGTATGTTGTCAACCATGGTGTTGACTATAGGGATAACATTGGCAGGTGTGGTTAGCCCTTGCAGATCAATGGTGTTGATCATAGGGATAATGTTGGAGGGTTCCATTAGCCCTTGTGGATTATGATAATTCAGTTGATCAATCATCACAATTTTCCCTTCGTGGGGGAACATCATGAAATGGAAAACAATTGATGCTACGACTCTCATGGCGTACATATAACCTCTTCCAAGGAGAAGGTTATAGTCCAATTGAGCATTGACAACCTCTATGTCAATTAGTACTATTTTCCCGACTAATGTGATGGGGACATGGGGGAGGATTCCTTGTGATTTAGTGGGATGGCCATCATAAGCCTACGGAGTAGTAAAGGATGGTTGCAGAATTGGGGATCAAAGCTTCTGCCAGACTACGGTAGACATAATGAATGTGGATGCCCCCTCATCCAATATGCACTGGTGCATGACAAAATTAAAGATAGACATTGAGATTTGGAAGGAAATGGTTGATGGCATCCACGGTCCTCCATTCTCTATGTTGAATGTGATCAACTTGGAGTTAGAGGGGTCCACGACACCAAAGGCGGCTAGTAAGGCTTTCTGCTGAATTGGGAAAGTTTTGAGTACCTCAAGAGCAGACATGGCAGTAGGTGTTTGGGCCAAATAATCCACGATGTTGTAGCTGACAGTAGCTCTAGCCGTGGCATTGTTGACAACCCGACGTATGGGGGGGCATGGGAAAGGGGGTAACTGAAGAGGTACATTGGTTGTTTTTGACATAGATGTTGCTGATGTGTCAGTGGGTTCAGTGTTGGTTCCGTATTGATTTTCTCTGGTTTGTAAATTGACCTCTTCAGTTGTCATAGCTAGCAGGTGGTGGACACCTGTTTCTCCTGTCAGAGGTGCCCTCGGAGCATTGGGGTTGGGTTGGGGAGGGGGTGCAATTTCCACCAATCCTTGGACTGGAAATGGGTTTTGGAGCACCATAAGAGGAGGTCCCGGTGGTGCCGGGTTATGTTGGGCTTGGTCTGTTGTATTGGTGGCATGTTGAACCTTGTTTCTAATGGCCTATTTAGCATGACCCATGAAAAGACACTCGAATGTGTAGTGCCCGTAGACCTCACATAGTGTGCATGGTTGGTTTGTATGCAATGGAGCTTTGTGTCTTGGTGCATTTAGTCGTTGAGGATTTTGGGCTGGCCATTTTTTCGTGCCATTGTTGGGAGTATTTCTTTGTTGACCACTTCCCTGCGGTTGATTGTTTCCTTGGTTCTGGGGTCGGTTATTCCCGACTTACCCTTGTTGGTTATTGGGGGCTGTCTAGTTGGGATAGTTTTGTTGTGCAAAGACCTGTCCCAATGAAGCAGGTGGAGCTGGGGCAGGGGCTTGGACAACTTGTACTGGTGGTGCATAGTAAAATTGGGTGGGTGCTGGTGCCACAAATGTGGGAATTTGTCCCACGTATTGTTTTGTTATCCAAGCTAATTCCTGGGCTTGCTGCGGTGGCACAGGTTGTGCATAAGAACTTGTAGCTCCGGACTAGGACATCATTCTTGCATAGTCTGGAGTTTGGTTTTGGTATGCAACACTAGGGGTGTTTCTTGGTTGTGGTGGTATTGCAGGTGGTGTCAAACGATGCTGTGGTTGGTGATTGATAGAACCTATGATTCCATCTGCAGCATGGGATGCCCCCGATGCATCCCGGTAGGAGGTGCCCACACAAGGAGCGTCTGGAATGACAGTGTAAAGGTATCCAGAATGTGCATAGATCATATCAAACTGATGGGATTTCAAGATGGCCTCCTCTTCGGATTAGGGACGTTCAGATGCAATGTCCTTTGCTATAGGTGGTAGCAAATTTTTTAGGAACCAATCCAAGAAGATCATGTCATCAAGTTGGATCTTGCACAAACTACGGCGTCTCCTCCACTCATGGATGTGGTCGGTTATATGGGTTACAGTATTCTAGCTACAAGATAACAAGATCTCCACTCCTTCATCGTATCTAATAGGGAATTGGAAATATTGCAGGAACATGAAAGCTAGGGAGTTGAAATTCAGGTACTTGGCTTGCGGTAACTGAATGTACCACTTGGCTGCAGCACCTATGAGGGTGCGTTGGAATAGTCAAAGTCTGATCGACTCATCTATGATGTTGTTTGATGAGCACCATAAGTGAAATGTCATGATGTGGTTTTGGGGGCACTCCCCTACCTTCCCTTCAAACTTGGGAATGTCTGAGGGAATTTTAGTTGGAATGGGAGGCCAAAAAGTTTGATGGCGGATAGGGTCATTTGTTAACTGAGCCAAGTCAGGTAAGTTGAGATGTGCCATGAAAGGAATGTTTGACCCATGGTATATGTGAGATGGTGTAGCCATGGTGGTGGGTTTTTAGAGACATGATGTACCTTCATAACTGGGGGTACTTGTGGCAGCATTGTGGATAGGCCAGTGCCCCCAAATGTGGTGAGAGGGGCAGTGTAGGTGGAAGGGCCACTACCCCCAAGTGTGGTGAGAGGGGCAGTGTAGGTGGAAGGTCCACTGCCCCCATGTATGACAGGAGGGGCAATGTAGGTGGAAGGCACAGTGCCCCCATGTGTTACTGGTGGGACAACTTGACTGGTCAGTATGGGTGGTGGTAGCTGGCTAATGACAGTTTGCATGACTGTGCTGGGGCCACCAGTAGAGCTATTGGTGGTGGTGTGGGGTGTGGACATGGGTCCACTACTAATCACTAAGCCAAAAAATGGATCCAGGTTTGCACCATCCATGGGGTTAGATGGTGCAGTATGCAAGTATGGCTCAGATTGGTATGATTCTGAGTCTAAACTAGAGGTTATGTGGCCTTCTGATGGTGTAGAAGGTCATCAAGAATGGTCTCGATGATGTCGGTTTAATGACCCGTATTGTGGTGGTTCGCCTCTTAGGTGTGAGGAAGAGTGTGAGGAATCAATCATGTCTGATTTATATGTCGAAATGGTGGTAATGATTTTTGGACCTCGGTTTTAATGGCTTCCTATTGGTGTAAGGTGGTCACTCAGCCACCAAGACTGCCAGAAGACAATGCTTGGCTTTTTCCTCATGGGAGTGCTAGTCAATCGGTCGAGGTCGTTGCCCATTTCACTTGGAAATTCCTCTCAATGGCCAGCTACTTTGGGGTTCCCATGGTACTCCTCACAATGAGTTTCTGGGCTGAGCCCAAGTACTTCCCATGGTTAAGGTAGTCAGGGACTTATGTCCTCAAAGACTGCAGATGTTTGACTTAGTGTAAATTATAAATTTTAATGGCTCACTCAGCGTCATGAATTGAGTTTGGTTGGTTTATATGGTATGGTTTGTGTGTATGTATTTTATATTTCTGTTTCTTGTATGGTTTATGAATAGTCTGTAGATATTGTTTGGTTTATTTCATAAACATGGGTAATGAAAGCAGTAAATTGTAAACAAAAATTTTAACTACATGCCATACCTGAATCTAAATTATGGTAGCTTGACTAGGTGACTGCCTTACACCTGTATTTCTCTTCAACTGGGAAAGGGTGCTGGGATCTCAACACAATGGGACTAAACACATTCATAGATCCACAGGTCACCCTCTGTATGGAAGGTCAGTCAACAAGGAGGACGATGAGCACCATGAGAAGCCCTCCTCTACCCCCTCTACCTTCTAAGGAACTTGTTTTTAGTGGTTTTGAAAAATGAAAGGTGAAGTACCTATTACTATACGAGCTTCACCATTCATCTTATCCCAAAATACCCCGAAGGGTGATGACTAGGTAGAGGAGGAAGGGCTAGGAAAGATGTTGATTTTAATTACAGTAATTTTTAATCAAACTATGATCAGATTCATTAATCCCTTAACCATTTAATTTAGTAGTGATTTACATAGGCTGCAATGAAATAAATAGATACTGAAATGAAATAAACATAGATTCATGGATAGAGGTAGCTGAGCCGCACTGACAGTCCCAATAGAAGCAAACCATCAAGCCCAAAAATGGGTCGCGCATCTATAGAGGACCTGTTTTTGCGAAGTGGATTGTGATCAAAACGTTAGGAATTACCTCAAACGATTGAAAACCCACTTCAGAAATGGGTCCCTTTACCCCTAATCATGAGAATATTCACAAATGGATCAACTATTTGGGCCGAAAATGAGCCTGAACATAGGTGAATTTTCAGAAATTCAGTTCGGCCGTTTTTGCACAGTTGAGCAATTTGCAACTCATAGAATGACCAACAGTAAATGGTAATGTGGCCAAGACAATAAAAAAATGAAATAAAAATATCAATAAACCTAAATAAGTAAAGTATAATAAACAAAACCCAGGGATCTAGTGGGATCGACCCAGTATGGTCACCAATTCTGTTGTAGGGATTTTTCCCTTGCTACAGAGCAGGAATGACTACCTTTCGTCTACAGGACAGAAGGGTAGGGTTCCTAGTGGTGGATGCAAAGAAAATATATAGGAAAATAAAGAAAACAGAAACAAAGAAACCCCTTCATACACAAATTTATGGGTTTACCTCCAATACCCTGCATACAACTTGTTAGAAAACCTGCAAACAAACAATGGAGACCTACAAGAACATGTTAGGCTATAAACCTGTAAGAAAAGATAAGTTAGAAAAAAACAAAAAAAAAACAATGCAAAATAGACATTATACCTTCAATGGGTGGAAATGGGCCACCATGCCCTATCTTGGAGAAGCACCTCTCTTGAGAATGGGGGAGCTATGGCTGAATGGGAGGATGGATGAGAGGGAGGGTGAATGGCTTGAGAGGCAAATGGTCTCAAGGAACTCACTCAGATAACATAACAATATGCAAGGAAGGAATGATTTGAGAGTGACCCCCACCCCTCTATTTATACTTTTTCTCAAGACTTTTAGGGTTTTAATCCCCTGGTTGGGGATTTAGCCCCTTTCGCTCAATCTTTAGCTCTTTTGAGAGTCTTAAGCTCCTTTGAGGGGTTTTAGCCCCTTTTTGGAGCTATTTTGGCTCTTTGTATTTGGTTTTAATCCCTTTTGCACATTTTTAATCCTTTTTGAGGGTGTGGGGGTGAAATGGAGTCAAATGAGGGTCGTGTGTGGGTGTCCTTGGGTGGTGTAGGCCATGTAGAGCTGAGTGACGGATTTTTTTGGTTAACATTCACCATGAAAATATTCAGTGAGATGGTATCTGAGACTCACTAGAATCCCCTTGCTCCAGTTATAGTAGGAGCCATACAATCCAATGCATATAGGATGTGGGCCCAAGTCATTTGATGGACAAACTTGTTTCTAACCACCTTCACAATGGTGAATGCAATAGTTCTCAAAGTCCGATCCATGATATGTTTGATTGGAATCCCCCTCGTTGGGACCTTGTTCTAATAACATAAAGATTGTTAATAAGGTGATCAATAGTCATCTCTCCCCATCAAGGACTGGAGAGTGATACCGAACTCCCTCTCCTATAAAGTACAATCAAGAAGTTTATATACTCAACATTAATGGTCAGGATATGGGTACCCACCTGAAAGTGTTGTTGCCCCAGGTCACACATCCTCATCAGGTGGTCCAATAAACTAACATGGGCTCTCTTGCTTGGAACTTTGAAGTACTTGAGGATTACACACTTTCTTAAGGGCCATCACTCTGTTCAGGTCATTTTCCACTTGGGAACCATCCAATTCATGTTCACACTCCTTCTAGATGACCATGTTTTGTGTCAAAGACTTGTGATACATCCACATAACATGTAGTAGAGACATTTCATGGGAAGAAAACTTTAAATCCATTCTTAAACATTGGGTTTTGGTATGTTAGCGGTATCCAATGCTATTTCATTGAGAGAAAAGAGCAACGATGCCTTTTCTTTTTGGGGACAAAGTTGTGCCAACACTCTTTCCCCTTTCGGGGAGTGCACCAGTGAACGTCCCAAAAGGGAGAAGAGCATTTCCTAGGGCGTGCTCTTACCCTTTGCAAAAATAACCTAAAAACCTTAAAAAACATGATGACATGAAAAAATCAACCATCAAAATGAAGGGAAGGATGAGAAATCTTAGTTCCATTAGACAGTTTGTCGAATGGATATATGTAGCTCCCGGAATCATCATTACAAAATTAACTCTCCAACACTAGTTTTTACCAAAAATCCTATGGTAAAAAAACAATGGTAAATAGTTTTTACTATTTCACGTTTTATATAATTTTTTGATTTTGTAATAGAAAATAATATTTGAAATAGTTAAATATTATTATTTTTTTACCATATTTTTCTATAGTTTCAATTGTCAAAGTGCTCTAATGATCTTTTTTAGGATTTCAGGACATTTTTGGGATATGATGGAGCCTCTTTTTGAATTTTTCATGCTTCATGCCAAATTGAAAAATGTTTCAATCACCTTTTGTACCATAGTTGTGGTCATTAAAAATTAAAAGAAAAGGTATAAAGTATACTTTTATCTCATTCTCGGTCTTGTAAAACTTAATATGAAAAAGGAAACCCCGTTGGATTCATCTTTAAGCTCTTTTTAGACTCCCTAAATAATAAAAGATCGCTAAGTGAACTTGGTTCTTTCACACTTATAAGAGTGTTTGAAAGGTCATATATTCGGTGTTAGTTACCCCTTTTTTGGATTATTTAGGCCCATTTACAAAAAATGTACACTCTAGGTCATTGCAACTAGAAGAGTTCTCCTAGGTATCGATTTATACCTTTTCAGACCTCGAGGACTAAATTTACGAAAAAAATTCCATATTTGGAGTCTTCTTAGTCATTTCAGACTCTCTAAATGTGAAATGATGATTGAGTTTACCTTCTTCAGACTCATAAAATTAAGCGATGAAGGACCCTTTTCTAGGAATTAACCCCTCCTTTATTAGGTTCATAAGACACATGAGGTTGTATGCATCAATTGATGAACTATATGGAGCATTTGTTAACCTTTTCAATCTCATTAAAAATAAAAGAGGCACTCATCCATTGTGATGGGAAAATTAAGCGAATGGGGAGACATTTTTCACTTCTATTAATGGCAGCTCATAATCAGCCTTGAACTTGGCACCTATCTACATTTCATTCAAACCGTTGAGTATTCATCTTGTCATCAAGTCGATGCACTTTCATGATTCATTTCACTCCTTTGAGTCAATTCAAATAATGCATCATCCTTCCTTTGCATTACTTCTGGTATCTACCTCGTTGAATAAATGCTGTGAAATCACTTATTGTACCATTCAATGTGTCTTTACCAAAACCTACCTTTGCAGTTACCTTACCTTCCTTCAAGTCGGTTATATCTGCATTAGAGAAAATTTGGGGTCTAAAATGGGCCTCCTAAGGAAAATAATAAAATAATAGTTATTAATTTTGGAGGAAGAATAAAAAAAACTACTTTTTTTTGTTCGTATTTTCTACATATCTCCCTGTGGTTTTACTCAAATTCTGAGTGAGAGAGCTCATTGGATGTGGAATTTAATTCCGAATTCAACGAGTACCCACATTGCATACTTTTGACGGACCTTGCTACCTCAAAAATAAGAAATACTTGAAAAAACGTGATGATGATGTCATCTTCACATTTTTTCAGGTATTTCTTATTTTTGGGGTATCGAGGTCTGTTAAAAGTATGAAGTGTGGGTACTCGTTGGATGCAAAAATAAATTTTTCATCCAACGAGCTCTCCCGCTTAGAATTTGAGTAAAAACACAGGGAGATATGTCGAAAATACGAACAAAAAAGTAGTTTTCTTTTATGACAAATATGTCAATTCAACCATTATGGTTGACTCATTTTATTGAAATTCTATTGGTTCCTGAATTCTAACTCACAAAATTTATTGTTGGCACATTTTCTTATAAGGCCCATTTTAGATGCCAAATTTCCTCTAATGAGTCATTCCCATGGTTGTTCCATTATCGGAATCACTTCAAAATCACTTTTGTTCAAAGTTTCATGTCCATGATGGGGGAAACATCATGGCGCTTCTTTGATGAGTTTATTCCTACCAACATCAACACATCATATGGGAATTAGTATTAGAAACCAATCAAGTACCTTGAATCCTGCATGCCTCAATGACATATTTCCTCGCTTTTGGTAGTGGGTTTTCATCATTGGCCTCTGATTGAAATATTTCTCCAATTTTTTAACTACAACTAATTCACATTCGGAGGAATGTACTGAAGTACCTTGAGAATTATTGAGATTAATGGTGATTTCCCTCGTTCCTCTTAATGGTATACATCAACGACTGGTAATCAAGTGGTTTCTACCATGTTCAACATCAAGAAATATATTCACATGGATATAATTGTACTATTTGGGATTGTAATGAAGATCCCGAGTCATTAGGTATTCACTTGAATATGTGCCTATCCTTAGGTTGCGATGGAGTATTTTTTGAGTTATTGCATAGATCCAAAATGTATGTCTGGTGGCTATGCTCAAGTTTGAATAAGAATGACATATATATACAGTGTATGTTCCATAGCTATGTCCCGATTTGAGTATTCTTGATCATGGATATACAATGTATTATTGGTAGCCATGACTTGGTTATTATACATGGATATGCATTGTATTGTTCATGAACAATGATTTGGGTTAGATAGTTTATACATGGTACTGTGTCAAGTTTTCACTCACCACTCTTTATACTTTGATTCCATATAATGTCTACAAAATTATTTAACCTATCAACTACCTATATATTCATACTTTGGGGGGGATTATATTACACCCAAAAAATGGTACCTTTCTTAATCCCCTGAAGGTCCCTAACCAAAAGCATCTTTTGGAGGAGCATTTTTCTCAATACTAGGGGATCTGATGCACTCTGTCTTCTCACATAGAGTGTCATACCTGATCAATGCCTTTATACCAATGACAAGAAGTGTTGGTAACACTTGGTTCCTATGTACAAGGAGCATCAACCCTCCCTGACACCTTGTGCTAGTGGGAAAGGAGCGCCAAACCTCTAAAAATGGAAAAAATAAGAGATTTCGAGAACATTCTATATGAAAGTCCTAATGGAGGCTCATCCTAATTTTCTACACTAGGAGGAATTCGTACCCATAACCTCTAGGGATGATCCCTCATCATCCTCCCAAATATTCTCAACCCTTTTGGTGACTCTTTGGCTAATATATACAAGATTCATGGATCATGGTGGGGGAGTATCAAGAGAGTAACTTTGTGCTGTTGGAATCATTATTGGTATAGGAGGTGTTGGTCCTCTGGGGAAGACCCGGGTTTACTTGTTATGTACCAACAAAACCCCTAGCTCACTGGCCCTTTCGACGACAGACTGCAGAGCAGCCTGAAGTCTCACCCGAAGTGATCTTAGATGGGGTGGCTGAAGACTCAAGTGTCCTCAACCAGGTTCTGTAGCATCCTATCGATCTCGTGACTCTTCTTTGCCAGCGGGATCTCTCTCTGTGATGGCAACCTTTCTTACTTGCTTTCTCTGGGAGGGATCGATCTCTTATCACATCGCTGCCTCTAGAGCGATGCACAAACTATCTCCTCAGCTACCCCTCTATTCTGTGATATCTCTCACCACGATTCCTCCGACAGTGCGATATCACCTTTCTATGCTGCGATATCCTTTATGGTAAGACTTCAATATGGTTCTCACGGCCCAAAGGCTTCCCTCTTAGTATACTAGTTAAGCTAACAGCCTCACTTAGACTCCTATAGTCTAATATGCTTAACATCGACTATACTGAACTCGTGGAACTCATATACCAGAGTCACTTAACACAATAACTGTCAACTAACATGAACCAAGCACTGATAAACTCATATCTAGGCTACTTGATACATTCAACTTGCGGTTAACCTTCTATGCACTATAACTGAAGCATAACATACATACATTCATCACTAATAAGCAACATTCATGTAACAGGTAACATATAACACAGAAGTAAAGTACAAACACATGAAATACTTGCACCACACACAGATTTTACGTGGTTCACCTCCAGGGGGGAAGCACGGGAACTGGTTTTTATATTATATCTTGAGAGGGTAAACATAGTTCTGCTGCAACCTACTATGCAGCCTGATATCTTTTGGGAAACTCCACACACATAACCGGGAGCCCTTCTCTCTTAGATCTCTTCTTCTTCTTATATTGCCTTCTTACAATATACTCCTCCTCTCTCTCTCTCTCAATCCCTGCGGATTGTTACATACATGCTCTTAGAGCCAGCTACTAGTTACAGTAAGATAACTACTGACTGAATAGCAGAACCAGAGCTTAACTCTTACAATACTGAGACACTAGAGACATTTGGTTAGCTGATTGACTCAGAAGCTACCTCACAACTGACAGTCTAAGAAGCTACCCAATTGTCTTACTATCTAACCTTTTACATTACAAAATACATGCTTAGATAGTCGGCCCGAAGGTCTCGCCATTACAAAACTGTGGGACTTTCCCAAAAGTAACCCAAAAACCCTAACTATGAAAGTCGACGCATTTGTACCGTGGGCTACCGCTTACCATCACACCACATCTTCCTGCAGTCTTCCACGCTTCCCGGCGCTGATTGTGGGTATGGGCGTCGCTTCCTGTTGTCCTTCGTCTTCAATACCTCGACCCGTTGCTCCTTTTCCTTTATGAGGGTAGCTGAGCCCTCTTGTCTTCGCCGCTGCCTTAAGTGTAGTGGTTGAGCTCTCTCTTCTCAGCCGCTCAGGTACTATCTTCTCTTGACTTCCCTGTCCCGATGTAGCAACTTTTCCTGTAGCTGTAGGACCCTACTCCAACAGTCCCCTAACACTTACTTGTGGCTCATCCCTGAGCCACTAACAGCTGGATTCTCCTACTGTAGCTTCTCCTTGGCTTCCTGCGAAGTCTTTGTAAGTCTCTCGCGAAGTCCTGCAACTTCTTTATTCATAACCTTGACACATTCTTGTGCCGTTTCAAGCATAGCTTGACTAATGATGGAGTCTTCTGTATCATCAATATCACTTTTGCTTGTAGTGAACTCCTTAACCTTCTACTCAACCATAGCGACCAGCTCTGTGATTTGTTCCTGATATGGTTGAAGCAAGTTATTAAACTATATCTCCTTTACTCTTAACCGCTACGCTTCCTGCTGCAAACGGTTCATATCTATCATCTTTTTCATCTTTGCAAGAGCTCCTAAGCTCTTGAATTCTTCCTTTATTGCTGGTGTGGTCTTATCTATGTGCTGGATACTCTGCTGCAATTCCAATCTATCTGGGAGCTCATCTAGCTCCGACCATGTCTTTGTCACATCAGCTAGTAATGACTGTGTGTCATCTATGCGACTCGTCATCTGTGTTGAAGCAATTCTAAAGGCCTCTGCCCTTGCTTCCTTTTCTTCCTGAGGTGTCCTTGGTGCTCGAGCCTCAAGCTCGACAATCTGCACCCTGTGGTATTCCTCCATCTTGACCACTGTCTCTTCCAGAGCCTTTGCTCTGTCTGCAATTCTTCTTACCTTCTGGGTTAGAGGTAAGGAAAACTCTATGTTACACTGGGGTAACTCCAGTGTGATGTTCTGTAGGACCTGACTAAGATCCTGTTCTTTTTCTTCATGTACTCTTAACTCTTTCGTTTGTTTGTGAAGGCCTGCGGTGAGCTCTGCATTTTGTTTTCTCAGCTGAGTGTTCTGTTTAGAAGTCCCAAGCTCTCTATCCCTGGCTATTTGTTGCTGGACCATCTGTAATTGATCAACAGGGAACTGGGCCAGATTAACCTCAACAGGTGGTCTAACCTGTATCTGTACATCGATCATCAAAGCAGGGAGTCGGATGCTCCCCGACGGTATCAGCACTATATTGATGCGATCCTTTGCCAAGACTTCCTCACAGGAAGTCGATGGTGTTGAAATTTCTCTTGCCATCGCCTGGACTAGTGGAATCTACATTGTGGCAGTCTTCTCCATTAGTGCTTTCAACTCTGAAAGCCATTGATCAACCGCGCTCTGCAGCTTGTCCTGTGATGTCTGCATCACCTGAAATGATTCCTTCATCGCGTCCTACAATCTTGTTGCAATGAATTCATAGTCATCCTCCTTTAGTACGGTATTTGTAGGTTCCTTTGAAGCTTTTGTTTTTTTCTTCTTCTTTGGTGTCCCTAGTGACACCTCTTCTACATATTTTCTCTTTTGTGTCAGTGGTGGCGCTTCTACTGTATCTTTTGTCTGGGACGCCACTGTCTTTGCCTTTGTCCGATGGGTCTGTTTGTGCGGAACCTGGTGGTAGTACTGTGGCATCTTCTAATACCTTCTTCCACTCTTCATCAAAGTATTTAATGACATCTTCTATATCCTGCGCTGTCATCCTGAATGAACCATTTGCCCAATTATCCATTCTAGACCCTTTTGGCCTTAGGTAGATTGTATGGTTGTCTGCCATGAAATCAAGCCGATTATCATACATGTCCACAGTATTTGTACTGATCCGCGGTGTCTCCTAGATGAATTTCTTCAACAGCTTATAGTATTCATAGAATACTATCATATTGATCTTTTTCTTTGCTGGGCTGGTGCTCTCCCATAAGTTTGCATAGCGTGCGCCTCTGGGCTCGTCGCTTTGTAGCTGTAGAAACTGGGTATGGGGTGGTTCTTTCCATCCGATGAATGCACATAATATGAGCAGCCATGAGAAATGGAAGGGGTGGTTCGGCTCATCCTGTGCTGGCAAACAATCTTGAAGAAAAATATTTAATAAGAATAAACACCAATTAAATTGTTCACCTTTCGCGACTTGTATGGAAAGGTGAATTACTGATCCTGTGACTTCCTTTGTGACTTCCTTTGGCCGAACTTTCATTAACAGTCTTCCTGTGAGAAGACTGGTTGTAAATATGAGTGTATCATCTGGTATTTCAGCGAGGTCATAAGCCCGACCTCCTCTTTGTAGCTTATACTTGGTAACTAGGCTTGCTAGTAGCTTGGAATCCTTGCTCTTACCTGATATATGTGTCTAAGGGTCCCTACCGGTCTTGGACAGCCCGGTGATGCAGTGTATCAGATCGACGTTCAGGTTGATCTTGTTACCTAGCCATAGGTAACCTTCATGTACACAAGAAAGTAGCACACGCACCACGACATTAACCTCTGCACCTCATCCAAAATGTGGTATTCTCAACAAGTTGAGCAGGCCTAACTGCTCAAGAATCTGGACATGTTCCATAGGAACAAACTCATCTATGCCGGTGCTCGAGTTCCTCTAAACCGTAAGATACTGATCTGGATGAAAATGAGGATATGTCTTACTGTCTCCAAGGTTATAGTCTATAAATTTGAGAACAGGGGAATATCCTAATAGATCTCCATCTTCCTTGACACGGGAATCAATCGGCAGAAGGGGAATAGGAAACTTAGCAACCTTGGGAATGTGTACCTTTGGTGCGTCCTCAACTCGTGGCACGATGTATTCTGTTTCCATATGAAATTCTTCCTCCGGCTCAGGGCTGGACTTGTCTATTATCTGAGATTGACTCCTCATCCTTGGCGGCTGTCTGACCTATGATGTACCTACTTTCGTAACCCTGAGCAGCATCGTCATAGCGGACACAAGGCCACCACGCTGGAATGTCTACACAATTTCTTCTAAAGGTTTCATCTCAGACAGAAACCACTCGGTGCAATACTTTGAACTGGAAATGGCTGTGAATTTGGGGAAAGCCAGCACTCTGTAACTGCAGTATCTCTTCACAGGGGAAACTCTTACAAATTGCTCTATAACTCTTAGAATTCGCAAAAGTAACCCTTCTGTATGAATGATCTCTGATTTTATAACGAAGGTGATACTTTTCGAAGCAACAGTCATCTAGCTAGACCCGTCGGTGGTATTAATTGCATGGACAAGACAATACCCATCGTTTCGATCCTCATTAATTGCTGAAATCCGATCAAATTTCCCTCGAAACTTGTGTATAGGTGCCAGTCTCGACCAAGTTTTAGCAAATCTGGAAAAATCATTATAGTGTTTCCAAATCTAGGGTAACGTATACCGGTCATTTCTGGATTAACTACTTGTCAGAGGGCGAAGTGACTGGCCCTCTGTCTCTTTTTGAACTTGTCTACATGGCACGGGGAGCATCGCATTGCTGTGATGTAACTCTGCAACGTTTCAAAAAATCCGCAAGCATCTTATGACTTGCGCAACATACACACTTTTCTTCTCTTTTTTTTTCAATAAACTGTCCTCAAGTGATTCCCTATACTTAGAATACTTAAAACTCTTTACCTGCCGGTGTAGACTAATTACTGGTGCGATGCCTCCTTTCAACTACACTGGGCATTTGCACTTTCAAAGTTGTCTGGGTTAGGGCGGAAGGGTGGAGTGGCTGTCACTATAGAGCTTAATCCTACTGCCATTAATCAACGTAGGAAGAAGCTCCCCGTTCAGTTTGCTGAGCTGAACGACACCTCCTTCTGTAACATACTGAATCTGATATGGCCCCAACCAATGTGTCTTGAACTTCCCTGGAAAATTAACAAACTTACTGTCATATAGGAGCACTAGGTCTCCTAACTGAAAACTCTTTCTCTTGATGTGCCTGTCATGCTAAGCTTTCTCTCGTGCCTTCTGCACTTTCTGATGAAATCCTGTGATGAATCTGTCTTCCTCTAAGGCAAGTAGCTGCGCTAGCCTTTCATTCATCGTATCTGTATCAGCTATCTCAGTAACTTGAGCAACTCTTAAACTGGGAATAATGTATTCCATAGGCATAACAACCTCTTGTCCATACACCAAGCTGAAAGGTGTGTGTCCTGTAAGTTTCTTGCATGTAGTCCTATAAGCCCATAATACATCATTAACCCTGAGGTCCCAATCATTTCTTTGGTTGTCACAGATATTAGTAAGAGAATTTTCTAGAATCTTGTTAAATGCCTCCACCGTACCATTAGCTTGAGGATGGTAGGGAGTGCTCTTATGGTGCTGGATCTGAAATTCCTCTGTCAAGGCCTCAATAGTGCGGTTCAAAAAATGTGTGCCTTGATCACTCATCAAAATTAATGGACTTCCAAATCTAGTTATGATGTTTTCAAAAATGAACTGTGCAGCTGTAGTAGCATCACAATTCCTTACTGCTTTAGCCTTTGCCCACCTGGTGAGGTATTCTATTCTTGTGATGATGTATCTCGCACCAGTTCGTTTCCCTGGTGGGTTGATAGGACCCACAAAATCTATAGCCCATTTGTCAAATGCTCGCAGCGTAATCTGTGGTCGCAGCGGCATTTCATCTCTCCACGAAGGTTTTCCTACCCTCTGGCAGATATTGCAACATCTACAAAACTCCTTAGTGTCTTTATGCAAAGTGTTGAGCCTAGAATTGGCCCTTTTAAACCATCTTCAATCACCTTTTCTTCTCCTATCTTATACCATTTCATCATGTTAATCAGACCTGTTGTCCTCATTTTATTTCCCAAACTACCAAGGTAAGACTGATCATTGCTTTATCTTATTAATGCTTATGATTGTGATAATTAAGGCTGTGTATCTCTCAATTGTGCTAATATGTTATGATTTATGAAGGTAGTTTGAGATAAGTGGACTGCAGGAAGATGGAGCTGAACAAGTCTTGAAAGGAGGGATAATCTCCACTCAAGATGATCCTTCGATCATTAATTAAGGCATGTGGTTCTAATGCAACATCTCAGACAGAGCTGTGACAAGGGAAGCTATAACAAAATGCGCTACAATTGGAGATCTTTAGTACATGGCTGCGCGAGTATGATTGCGGTCAGATGAGATTGCTACTCTTGGGTCAATTAACAGCTCTTCCGCATTTTCCATGGCTTCACCATGCCACGTTTGTAACAACTAGTGTTATTTAGGGCGCCTGAAGATCAAAGATATTCATGGCTGCCCTTTGTAGTAGGATCGGATGTTATAATCTGTATGTATAAATATGGGAAGCTGTCTCGACCCAGAGGGTGAGAAAAAAAATAATTCATTCATTGTATTAGTAGTGGAAGCAACCTGTGTAATCTTTCTTTCTTTAATATAAGGAGTTACCGCTGATTTAAGGGAGCTTCACGTTGTTCAGCCAGCATATTTGTGTGAAGGCTGGGCTCGCCTTCCACAGAGATTGCTGAGTTAATTTAGGACTTTTTAATTCAGTATTGTGTGATGTTTTGATCATTCTATTTCCTTTGTACGCAGCTGTAGTAGTGTCGATTTATAGTATAATTGTGATTGCATTTTCTTAAGATTGGTAAGTGGTACAGAGTGATAGTCGACTGGGTAGGGAACTTTCTTTATGCAAATTGAGTGGTAGTTGTACATAGCTTTGTTCATCATGTAGTTTTAAGTTGTTATCCCATGAAGCCTTGCAATTTATCTTTACTGTTATGATTGTTGACTTTCATTCCTGTAATTCAATTCCTTAGAATAGATGAACTCAATCCCTTGCAATTGAATTCCTAGATTAATATTTGATTTATGTTTATGAGTAATCAGATTGAATAGGCAGTTTACTTGTTTTGGGATGTGAACAGGATTTCCTTTTTATCTGCAATTGTTGTTTGAATCTTACATCATTTTCCTTAAATACATGTAATTGAAACTGTAGTATCTAGAAGATGAATGGGATTACACAAATTCTTGGGATGAGCATAGTTGTTAGAGGATAAGAGTGTTCAATTACAGTGATTTTGTGTTTAAAGCATATACTGTGCATTTATCCTTTGAAATAAAAGACTTTCTTGGGTTGACAATAAATCTTGTATGCTCTGTATGTTGGTAATAATCTACCTGCATATCGGGTGCTCGACATTTTGGCGTCGTTTCCGGGGAAGGATAAAAATTAAACACTATCACTAGTTGCATCTGGTAATTGTTTCTGGTCAGTATTTTCTATTCTCTTTGCTGAAATTCTTTGGGTTGCATGAATACGAGGAGGGTAAAACATGATCACCTCCCAACTCCCAAAAACCCACAAAATACTAACAGTGCAGGTGGCTTGGGTCGTGGTCAAGGAACACCATTGGGCAGAAGGACATTCATCAACGATCTTGTTGACAGAACTGATTCATCTACTAGGGCTCGCCAGCAAGAAACTCCTATTAGAAGAATCCTTGCTAATCCTAGGGTGCCAGCGTCAGGGTCCACGGTGGAGAATACATGAGCAGCCGCGAATTCCTTGAATATCCCTGCAGAGAAGGACACAACTGTTACAATTGGACCTGCTGGTAGAGGTCCGACCTACCACATTTTTGGGAAGGTTGTAACTGAAGAAAAGTGGAAGCAGTTCCACCAGTTGTTTACGGATCAGTGGAAAAATAAGGAAGGGAACGAGGAACAGGAGAAGGACGAAGAGAATAACGAGGAAAAGAACGCAGGAACGAATGAAGAGGAGAAAACAGAAGAGGAGATGAGTAACAGACATGACTCTGACAAGGAAGAGGCAATGGGGGAAAACTATCATCATGACAATCACTCCCTTCCTGAAGGAACGATGGCTACACTGCAATTCCCAATTCAGCAGCCAGTAGGGGTAGGCCCTATGAAGAATATTTCACCATTGGTGCTTCCTCACTTCCATGGAAAGGCGGCAGAAGATCCAGACGAATTCCTTTTTGAATTCGATATTCTCTGTCGCAGCTATGATTATGTCACTGATGCAAAAAAGATAAAACTTTTCCCTGCCACCCTGAAGGACAACGCACTACGCTGGTTCATGAGCCTTGGGGGAGGAACTGTTGCTAATTGGGATAAAATGAAACAGGTGTTCCTGGAAAAATATCAGGAATATTGCAACACCAAGGATAAAAGATGTTGAATTTTCATATGTTTAACTAAGACATAAGTATATCATTTCATTTTTCATAATAAAAGCATATAAAGCAGGATCACTGAAAGAAACAGTATCACAAGAACAACA
>LPNX010670649.1:0-74672 GCA_001517045.1 Pseudotsuga menziesii
GATCTTTCCTTCCTTCACACTCGTTAAAGTAAGGCTACATGCTTGCTTTTGAATGAGCGTTAGTTAGGTGATAGTTTACCCCTTTTTTGGACCTTGCCGACTAAGTACGAAAAAGGTATACCTTAGTTCTTCAGAAGCTAAGATAGTTCATCTTTGGATTGTTTTACACTTTTTCAGACTCAGGAGACTAAATTTACGAGAAATAACCCCCCTAGAGTCTTATTTGGAGTTTTCAGACTCTCAAAACTATGAAAGAACCAACGAGCATTCACTAATTTGAGCTCATAAAATCCACATATCAGTGACATATCAAACACTATTCTATTTTTTCTTCAAGCTTGCTAGAAAATGAAGAAAGACTCGAGTTGGCTTTCTTGGACTCATTAAAACTTAACAAGAAAGGAAAGGAATAAATTCACTCTCTAGGTTATAACTTTGTTGGAAGCATGTCATCCTTGAATCAATCAATAGTTTGAGCCTCCCAATACTCATGTCTCAATTTTTCACTTCTAAGTTCAACTATCACTTCGATTCATTACTCCTCCACTTGTCCTGAATACATGGGGAATATGTTCATGTTTCCTACATGGAAGATAAGTCTAGTTGCACCAGTTGAAATTCTAAAGCTTCCTTGGGTCATCTATGTGCTGTGCTCACTATTCAAATATCTTTACCCCCTTTCTGTTCATCCCGATTCCTATCATTTTCATCTTTGAGATCATCTTGTGTACATCTTCCCTTATCCAATTTACTAGTTACTGATGTGATATGTTGAAGGATTCAATGCCTTCCTCTTCACACAATGACTTCTGATCATTACCTCCTACAGAAGAAGACCTTGAGCTTCAAATATAGTACCTTAGGATCCCCTACCCATATTGGTGGACTCCTCTACATTGGTTTTCAGTACAACTCTCTAAATGACACTCCGATGGAATCCTTCCATGTTTGACTTCAACTCCTATATTCACATGGTAGGATTCGTATTGGGTTCTATTAATTTGAACGAAGACATTGGGTTACATCCTATATAACCTAAGTTGAGCAAGATTGTGATATGCTCTGTGACACTATTTCCGGCTATTGAAGATCCATCATTTTACTATCATGGCTTTATTCCACCATTGTAAACTATACATGTCCAAGTTGCCCATACTATATGATGTAAATGAATCTTGTAAAGGAAATAATGTTCCACATTATTGAACATGGCATCCTCAGTGATTATTTTATAAATGACTTTGATTTGTCTATTTCAAGTACTTCTCTATGCCCTTGATATTGAGTCTCTCCATGGTAAAATATTTGTAATGTATTTCGGTCATTGCTTCCCTTTGAACTCATACATTAGGGGACATTTGTTATACTATGAAACGACACTTCTCCATCTGAGTATTGACACCAAATGTGTCGGTACAGAAAAGGACAATGTGGATTGAAGTAGCCTAAACACTATAGATGAAGTGAAGCCTTAATACATACTCCTTCCTTCAGCCTTGCCAATATTTATAAATAAATTTGTTTTGCACTTGTAGGTCCTCTTGTGACAAGTCACATGTCACTCCCAAGTATGCTCATATGCAACCACGAGTCAACTATAAAATGTTGCACTCGTGATTTCCCTTCATAGAAGTCATGAGTGACTCACGAGTTCCTTAAGACAAAATTTAAAAAGAAAACATGATTAGTCTAGGAGCAGTTGGGTTCAAAATCATAACTTCCCTAACTCCCCTAACCATCCTAGGCCTCGTAACCTCTCCTCACCAGAAAGTATAAATAGAGGGGAGGGGTAGAGGATAGGGGAAGCAAGTTGGAGAGCAAGGTTATGCTGCAAGAATCTATCAGAAAGACAAGCAAGAAAACTCAGTTTCTTGGGCTGTAGAGAAGTTTGTCTCAGACAGGGTTGTAATGTTCCCTAAGACTTCTGAATTGAGAGTGAATTTCTTCCATATTGTCTTTGCACATGTTCTTGTTGTTTTGAATCATGAAATTTATTGCTATTTATTCTTATATGCAATTATAATCTTTTCATCTTTCTTTATATAACAATCAAGATTTATGTGGAGGAACATCAATCTCTTTTGCAGGTACAGAATATATGGAGCTTCAGGAGCATTTGGGGAAGAAGGCTAAAGCTTGTACCAACCGTCAGTAAAAAGGTGCATGTTCTACTAAGCCTATTTCTCTCATATATGTTTTTGTAATCCTTTATTTCTGCAAGGCAAAACCTAGTATGTTGGTGACCCTAAGACCCCAAGTCATAAGGTAGATATCCCTCGCAACAATGATGTCTAATACTAACTTTTCCATGACAACTGAAGGCATCGATGAGTGAGAGGAGCCCCCATATTATAGGAAATTGTAGTGGTGATGTAGGTTCTGAAGCTACAATGTGATGTAAAAAGGAGAGGTAAGCTAACCTATCCCGTCAAGAAGGTTTCCCAACACAATTTTTGATGCATCGTCTTCTAGGTTTATCAAGTCAGCTTGCAAAGGGTCCTCATCACTTAGTTTCATGAAATTTGAGGATGAGGTAGCAAGTTTATCTAGAGAGGAAGGACAATTTATATTTTAGGTATGATTGGCTTCCGCAAGGCCTAGGAAGGATGATATTTATTTCTTATGAGCAAGGTATTTTAATACATTAGAGAGGAACATTGGGATCTTGATTTTGCTTCATTTGTGCTTGATATCAAAAGTAGGGATTAGAGGAGGACTCGAGTCAACAAATTTTGTGATTGATGGTGGTATTGAAAGCACTTGAATTGGTACATTTTGAACCTTCTTGGGTTATTCTCCATTTACATATGGCTTGTTAGGGACCATGGTATGCCTAACATCTATTTCTTTCAATATCATATCTTTCCTTGGATGTTCTATGGGCTGGTTATTTCCATTCTATTGCCATTATATTTCCTATAGGAGTCATTTAATCTAAAATTTGGGGTATTAGGCCTTGGCCTCAAGTTATAGTTACTCCTCACCTCATCCATAACATAATCAACAATCATTTACAAATTAGCAAGAGATAGATCAAGTAATCCCTCTTCTTGATCTACAACCTATTCTTCAATGTACTCCTCTTTTCATATCATAAATAGATATTATGATCTCAATTGGTTATGTTCATATTTAACATCATCTAGGTGGAAAATCGTAGTTAGGCCTAAGGAAGAGTTAGGAAATTCATCCATTGCACAGTAATCTACAATAAGAGTTGAGTGTCTTTTGTGTAGTTATGACCATAGAAACAAAGGAAGAAATAAGTATTTTTGTTCAACTTTTGAACCCATCATTCTGGTAGCTTTTCTTTGAGGGATTTTGTTGATATAGCTACTAGAATTTTGTATTCCTGTAGCAAGTTCTGCACCAGGGCATTTGGATAGTTTTATTACAAGAGGGGTTGAGTAAGAGTATTCTTGATTTAGGTATACTAGTCTACAACTATTGGGCTATAGCGCAGACCCAGGGTTTATACTTTAACTTCACACCAACAAAAAGACCCACAGTGTTGGCCCTTTCGGCAACAACCTGCGAACAGGTTGGAGTCTCACCCGAAACAGCTATGGGGTGCCACAAAATCAGGTTTTTGCAAGCAGAAGAGGGATATTACTGTACCTTTAGCCTTAACAACAAATATTTATACCAAATAGAGCTTCAATATTCACTTAATTAGCTTCGCAGCTAGATAAAAGACTTTTCTTACTTAGCCCTTAGCTAGGAATTCATAGCGAAGTTAATATTTAATAGTTATCTTACTTTAGCATTCACCTACTTATCAAAAGCATCAAAACATAACAGAAACCAAACAAAAGAACCACAACACAAGATATAACGTGGTTCACCCCTAGTGTAAAGGCTACGTCCACAAAACTGCGCTTTTATTCCACTTCTTAGAAAACAACAGTTTTGATCTGCGCACTCAACAGCAGATCCATCCTTCAAGTCTAACTGCGCACTCAGCTGCAGTTCCTTTCTTACAATCTCTAACTACACACTCAGCTATAGTTCCTTTCCTTACAAAAACCCTCTGCGCATACAGCTGCAAAGGTCGTCCACACACACAGCTGGGACTTGACCTTAAAACCCAAAAATAGATCTAACTTCTTCGCATCATATGATCCTCATTTCATTAGATACCCTTGATATCTTTACATGACTGCCTATTTATACAAGTGCACTATTACAAAATCATGGGATTACACCCAAAACTTATGGACAATTACAAAAAGAGGGCCTTGACTCAACCCTGACACCCCTAAGACTATTTTGAGTCGCAACTCTGCTTACAAGCTTCCACAAAAACCACGGAATTACCAAAATTAGTGACCGTTAAGGCACGCACCCCAACAAGCCCCTAAGACTCACCAGTGTCCCGTCCTAGGACACTCTGCTACTTGTCTAGTGGGAGAATCTTATTGGCAAATAGAGTGAGCTATTTGTTGAGGCCACGCATGATATCGTCGGCTGCTTGCTCCTTCTCCACCAACTCCTGTAATACTGCTGCTGATGCTTCACTGGCCTTTTCCTATGAAAATGCATCATATTCCTTCAAAACTTTGAGTTGGCTATCCACAGCAGTACTCAACTCCAAGGCCTCGTTGACAAGGGGCTGCATAGAATTTTCCAGCAGTGTTGCTTTCGTTCTGCACGACTCAATTTCCTGCTGGACTTCCTTGCTATGCTTTACCTTGAGCATCTTCTGCATACAAGGCAGAGTCTTAATTTTTGCTTTCACTGCATCCAGCTCTGTCTATCGCTGCTTGATGGTTTCTTGTAGCTTTCCTATTTCTGGTTTGTCCTACAGTTGGCCCAGGCATCAACGGTTTCCTCTAGCATTTTTGCTGCGCTGCTCGCAAGATCTAAGATCTTTGCTACTGAGGCTTGAATATCTCTATGGCGCTGCTCCCTGACCTCTAGTGGACTCTTCGGAGCGATGCAAAGTTGAAGCTTCACAATCTGAGCCTCATGCTCTGCTTTCATCGTCTCTATCTGGCTCAGCGACTGTTGTGCATAGTCTTTCAACTTCACTATTTTTTGGTCTAGTTCTTCTTCAGCCTGCATGTCGAAATCAGGGAGACTTCGACACGTCTCCTCCAATACTCGTGCCAGTGTGGCCTGCTTGCTTTCTGCTTCCCTCTTTCTCTGGTCTGCTTCCTTCAACTGTGTTGCGAGGCTCTCACTTTGCTTTATGGCATTTTCTAATTGCATGTGTGAGTAACCGTCTTGTGCTTGGATCTCCTTCATGATGGCCAACTGACAAAGATGTAGTTCTGTCATGGACATCTTGGTGTAGTCTATCCCAACTGTCATGCTCATCTGCGAGCGAGATGCTGCGTCCATGATGATGAGGGCTGCACTTGGCACTTATCCTCTGTTATCTCTCACTGGCCATTTCCTTGTATCTTGTTGTGTGCTTACTGGGTTACTGCTTGCTGCAGCTCCAGATGCTGATCATTCTGCTAAGTCTTTTAATTCTGTAATTTTTTGTACTACGCCAATGAGTGCATCCAGGTGCGTAGCCGCGAACTTGGACCATTTTTTGGTTAGGACTTCTGTGGACTTCGTCAGAGCCTGATCGAGCTCCTCACTTGTCAAGGTGGGCTCTTCGATAATATTCTTCCCTTTTGATGCCTTCGTTTTCTTTCTAGACTGAGGTTTAGTCACTTCCTCTGCTTCTGGTGACTTGTGCTTATCTGGGCAATTGGGGTCGGAGATTGTTTTAACCGACTCTTCTCCTTCTTCATCCGTTCCATCCTCGCCACCCTGGTTGCCTTTGTTCTCCAGCAACTCACTTTGTCATTCTGCTGCATCTGGCTAGGACCTGCACCCACATCTGTCACTAGAGGTATTGGTATATTGGGTTGTGTCCCTACATCTTTCATCCATTCAGCTGGCCACTGTTTGACTATTGCGAGGATGTCTTCCTCGTTCACCACATATGGCAACTTCGACCATTTGTGCTTGTTATCTGCGTGGGCCTGAATAAAGACATGATGCATGTCAGCCCTGAAGTTGGCTATTCCTGCATACTGAGAAAAGAGCTCATTACTGAGCCGCGGCGTCTTCAGAATCTCATATGAGATGTTCATTGCATAGAAGGTGAACACGTAGTTTGTCATCTGCTAGAAGGTTTTATCTGGCGACACCCATAGAGATGTGTACCTTGCTACAGCAGGCATGTTCGGAGGCACACCAACAAACTGTGCCTCAGTAGGTTCTTTCCATCCTACTAGTGCAATAAGCACTATCAGCCATGAATAGTGAAAGGGTCTACCTTTCTCCTGTGCATCGCAGACATCTTCAAGGAATTCCTTGGAAATGTACTCTACCCATTTGTAACTGTAGGGTTCGGTACAGTTTGCAACAATACTGACGATCGGGGCAGATACTTAATTTTGCCTGCACTTCCTCATTAATTTGCAGGCTAAGAGCTCAGCTGCGAAGCGAATGTTTTGGTGTTGGATTGTCGAGGTTTGATACCCTTGCTTTCCTTTCGTTAGCCCAAAGCGTTCCTTCATGCTCTGTGCTAGCTTCACGTCTTCATGTTTTCCCATAAACTCAATGCTAGGAGCAGGCCCTTCCTTTGGCAAGCCCGTAATCCAGTGAATGAGTTCTCCATTGATGGTGATTTTCTGATTTCCTATCCATAGGTACCCATCATGTACCAATGCCAATAATTGCTTGACCACCACGGTCACCTGGGTGCTGCGACTGAAGTGGGGAATATTGAGCATCTTCAATAAACCAGCTTTCTCCAAGCCAGCAGCCCACTGTTTCATTTCTAATAATGTCGCTCCAGTCTCCGAATAGTGGACAGAGTGTAAGTATGTTCCAGGTGTGAACTGTGGGAATTTCCCACGATCACTTGTATCGTGGTCTGCATACTTCAGCCGGTCTATTTTCCCTATCATTGTGCCGACCAACTGCACACCCGGTGGCAGCGAAGGGGTGCGTAATGTGAACTTCTTTGTCCAGTGAGGTGGCTAAACTACTGGTTGAATAGGGGAAATATATGGCGGATGCTGTGGTGCAACGTTCGCATCCTCATCAAGGTATTCGAATTCTCCAGGGGGATTCATCACATGATCCTCCGGTGTCTTTCCTGATGGCCTGTGTCTTTCTTCGTTCTGCTTAGAGAAAACTTCTGGCTTAAATTTTTTCTTGGTGGATCGTGTCTACATTGGCTGAGTCGGGGATGAGGGAGTTTCTTCACGAGGTGCAGATGCAGGTGGATTGCTCATAAGGTTCTGCAGACCCTTCTGTTCAAATTCTCTCAACAATTCCTGAACTTCACGGTTAGCTAACATGGACTCAATTGTAAGACTCAGGAAAATGCATAATGCGACTTCCACAGGCCTGCGTGTCTTCTTATAGAATCCACCGATCAAATATGCCATAACTGTGCATTGAAGACACAAAATCTAACAGAGATCTTGTCCAAATGGTGCTAGATTTCCCAAAATCTCATTATTACAGGTAGTTAATGTAGTTAACGTACCAGCGCCGCTAAGTCTGATTTTTTCCAACGGTCACATTTTAGGCTTCGACATGCCTTTATTATTCGGCACAACCACTAACTTCAGCTTCGCCACAATAGGGACCTTCGACACATCCGTATACCACGACAGAATTTCTTGGACAGCCTCATTTATTCTTGCAGGGACCATCTTTTCTAACTTCATCCTGACTTTTTCTTTATACTTGGGGTTCAGCCTATAAGGGCGTTGTTTCACAGGCTTCGCATCAGGATTCAAAGAGATTTTTATCATTCCTATATCACCAAGGATACCTTTCATTTCTGAGAACTTTATCGAAAATAAATCTTGATACTCATGGAGAAGTTGGGTCACTTTGCTCACCATTTCTTCATCCCAATAATCTCCAATGGTAGCGTACTTAGGCTTTTCTTCTAATCCAATGTTTACATGCCTTATTTTCAAGGGTTGAGTTACTTCAGGAGCTTCAACCACTGGGCCATGTACTTCGCAATATCCTTCTGACTTAGGAATGTTAATATTGCGCAGGTCTTCATCCTCGTCAATTGCGAGGTTATAACATTCTACTGCATTAGCTTCTTGTGCCTTCCAATCAGGTTGGTGCTCTACTATTTATTTATCATCAAACACCTTAGTATGGATCAACCTAATAGCTGTGTCCAAAGCAGGACAACCTCATTAATAGAGAATGTCAGCACAAAACTATCAACAAGACTATCCCAACTTATAGTACCATGGTGAAGCTCCACCTCCGCATACTAGTTCTTCGCAACAGGTTCCAGGGTGTACACAAACCAATGTACCCATTCTTCACAAGGTACATGCTTCCATGCTTCATAACATTGCTCCAAATGTTCCTGAGGGTTAGTCTGACCATTGAACCTGCTTCACACCTCTTGAGGTTGATCCACGAATCTGAGGCGAAGAAGCTTTTGACAAGCTTCCCAACTCTGAATATACTTCTTATGACCATTCCACCATCTGATAGTTGTGGCTTTGAATACTGAATCTAGAGTCTGCATTTTCTGTGAATCTGGTACCTACTCTGAAAATTGCACAATAAAATCTGTTGGGTCTATCAAGCCATCAAAAATAGGTAAGGCTCTTGTCTGTAAGCTAAGCCATCTAAGAGACTTGGTAATTCTTGCACATCGATGTTCATGTAGCTCATACAGTCTATTCTACCAATTCTCTAGGCCGTCATCTGAATCAGTCATGCAAGAATTGTCACACTACCAATCCATTATACCTTTAGTAGTGGGGTTAACATAGTCTTTTCTTTAGCTGTGATGTTATAAATATGATCTAAGACATCTTGATCTTCATCTTTGACTGGCTCTGTATACCTTTCTCAATGAGAAGGGTCCAAGGGTACTATGACTCTCAAGCCTTTACCTTCAAAATTCATCTTCCTGCTCTTAAGGTTGATTACTACAGAATTCTCTATTGCCCATTCAATTCCTAGCAACACTGGATAGGGGTTGCTATCATCAATTATTTCAATGACTTCAAAATCTGCTAAGGTACTAACTCCATCAATGTCTACTGGGACACTGGGGAATCTTCCTAGGGGCATAATCTTCTGCTGATTGGCTAATCTCAACTGTATAGGGGACCATTCAAGGGTAGGTTTTCCCATTTGTTCCCATGTCTGCTTAGTTAAGACATTTACTTCTAATCCCAGGTCTAAAATGATATCGGTCATGTCATACTCTCCTATCTGAGCATGTAATCTCATTTCTCTTCCAGTCCTTCTAACTCTATTAACAGTTTTTTCTTTACTACAGCTTCACTAAGGCTCACAAGAAGCAATAACTTTCTGTAAATCATTTAAAGCATTCTGATTTCTTAAGAGCTTCATACAACTCTATAAAAATGATGATAGTGTACTTACTTAATCCGTCGAAGCTTCTTGATACTGTAACTGCTGTTGATGCTGTTGCATAGGTGCTACTAATGTGCTCGGATCAGCAAAGTATTTTTTGGCTTCCATAAATGTTTATTTTTCCCTTCCCACATCGAAGGTTGAAACTTTCTCTGGGGTCTTACGAACCCAATCCTCGTCAGGCTGTTTCTCCTTGTTCTGCACTTGCGTCGTAGCTCCACTCCTTGTAACAATGTTAATGGCTAGGACAGGTCTTTGCTCTACAGCAATCATTTGAATATTTTGAGTAGGAGCGCCATTTCTTTCTTGTATTTTAGCTATCAGCTATGGGCATTGCTCAATAACATGATCTACCGCTCTGCAATATCGGCATGTTGTAGTTGGGTTCCGACGGTCTCTAGCTAGATGTCCTACCTGATTGTAGTTATAGCACACAACCTGGCCTCCACCTCTTCCAGGCATACCACCATGACCACGACCTCCAAAAGTACCTTGACCTGATGTACTACCATGGTAACCATATCCATCATTGCCTTGTGCATCGTTTTGTACCCTATAAGCATCATAGGTTCACTCTCTCATAAGGTCAAAGCTACGACATTCCTCTTCGTTGTGTCCTACTGACTTACAAAACTTGCAATAAGGATTCTTGGGGACTTGAACATATCTTTGCAGCAGATAGCAGTCTTCAGGTCGATGCTGGCCAGTTGTTCTATAGATCTCACAATATAGAATATTAGGGTTAAATGGGTTTGGCGCACCTGTATTCAGGTAATTTCTTAACACAGGACACTGTTCCTTGTCATGACCTTCTGTCCTACATCATGTACACCAAACCTCTTCATGAATAGATTTCCCCTTCTTCATGTCGCGAAGCTCCAAATCCATTTCTGCCAACTGTGCTTGTATTTGGGCTATGCCAGAATTATCTTCAACAGGAGTTGTTTCAAGCTTCATAGCAATTTCCAAAGCCTCTTGCTGATCAGCAACCTTCTGTTGCATAAGTGGAGACCTGATATGAGGTAATAGAGCTGCAATGAACCATTCTTCATGCTGTGCTGGTCCAACAGTGAAACTAACTTGATCTAGTAGAACTTTGAACCTCTGATCAAAGTCCCAAACTGATTCACCTCACCTCTGTTGAATCTCTTTCAGTTCAGTTATACACTGTGACTCTGATTTAGGCTTCTTGAACTCTTTGATCATTGCTGCTTTAATATCAGCCAAGGCATGGTTCTGAGTACTGGAAAAATTCATAAACTAGGTCAAAGCTTGGTCTCTAAAAGAAGTAACCAGCTGCGCTCTTCTTATATCTTGATCCATAATGTTCTTCGCAGTCCACACAGCTTCACATAAGAACCAAAACTATTCTCGATCCTCTGATCCAGTTCCTTTGAAGACTGGGAGCTTGATATCATCAGTCATATGGGCCATAGTGGATCGAGGGGGGGAAGAACTTACTGGGGTAGACTGACCTGCGACAGGAATATTCGGGCTAGGGTTACTTTCAGGCTGCGACAGGTTCTCAAGGGTAACAGATCTTCGCGGCGGGGTTATAGGAGGGTTTCTAACAGAAGGGGTTTCTTCAGATTCAGGGTCTTCTAGACTTAATGGTGTATACGTGGTATTATTCCCTAGGGTATAGGATTCTAGGTTTCTCTTGTATCTTTTACCGCTTCGGAACAAACCACTTTGCTCATCAAAGTTACTTTTACTTCCAAACATAGGTTAGTAAAAATAAATCTAGAAATCTGATTCTATAAGCAATATGCCTTACTCAGCCAAGAGCATTTTAATTTGCAGACTAAATGAATTTAGGTACTTACCCCTTGGTCCTTTGAAGAACTGTCTTTCAGCTTCACTAAAAGAGGTACTTGTGTCGATGGCAAATTCTATCACAAAAGCTTCAAGGGTTCGCATTGTCCAGAAATCAACAGCTCATGATATCGCATTATTCACTCTTTTCAATATGTTAATTCTTGTGGGGGTCCAGTCAGGAAACTGATCTTCCTTAAAGTTGGTCTTTCTTTCTGTCAACCTGGATAACCACTGGTGCAATTCTATGTGGATACTACCAAAGAAAATTTCATGAATATCAGAAAAAAGGTACCTTTGCAAGAAGTTGTCTGAGCTACAACGAGGATCCTTATTTTCTTGTGCAGCAAATTTCTGATAGGTAGCTTCAACCCAATCACCGATTTCTTTTATTGAGGGCCTCCAAAACATAGCCCTTCAGGTACGACGTAGATCCCTCTCAAAGCAGATACTGAGTTCAACCGGTAATGGAACCAATTTGTTGGGCTATGGGTAGACCTGGGTTTTATACCTTTTATCTTCACACCAACAAAAATACCCACAGTGTTGGCCCTTTCTGCAACAACCTGCGAACAAGTTGCAGTCTCACCTGAAACAGCTATGGGGTGCCGCAGAATCAGGTTTCTGCAAGCAGAAGAGGGATATTACTATACCTTTAACCTTAACGACAAATATTTATACCAAATAGAGCTTCAATATTCACTTAATTAGCTTCGCAGTTAGATAAAAGACTTTTCTTGCTTAGCCCTTAACTGGGAATTCACAGCGAAGTTAATATTTAATAGTTATCTTACTTTAGCATTCACCTACTTATCAAAAGCATCAAAACATAACAGAAACCACACAAAAGAACCACAACACAAGATATAACATGGTTCACCCCCAGTGTAGGGGCTACGTTCACAAAACTGCGCTTTTATTCCACTTCTTACAAAACAACAGTTCTGATCTGCGCACTTAGCAGCAGATCTGTCCTTCAAGTCTAACTGTGCACTCAGCTGCAGTTCCTTTCTTACAGTCTCTAGCTACGCACTCAGCTACAGTTCCTTTCTTACAATCTCTAACTGCGCACTCAGCTGCAGTTCCTTTCCTTACAAAAACCCTCTACGCACACAGCTGCAGAGGTCGTCCACGCACACAGCTGAGACTTAACCTTAAAACCCAAAAATAGATCTAACTTCTTTGCATCATATGATCCTCATTTCATTAGATACCCTTGACATCTTTACATGAGTTCCTATTTATACAAGTGCACTATTACAAAATCATGGGCTTACACCTGAAACTTATGGACAATTACAAAAAGAGGGCTTTGACTCAACCCCAACACCCCTAAGACTATTTTGAGTCGCAACTCCGCTTACAAGCTTCCACAAAAACCGCGGAATTACCAAAATTAGTGACTGTTAAGGCGCACGCCCCAACAACAACAACAGGCTTACTAGGGGTGCCATTTACAAATGTGGGCTAGCATCCCCTGTATTTCCTTGAGATTTTTTTCTTTGAAACGAAATATTATATTATATTCTTACCAAAGATAAAATAGTATATATAGAGACATGCTTATGCCCTAAATAAATTTGCGTTTACTTTAAAATGAAAGTTAATGGAAACAAAAAGAAGGGCAATAGATGCACAACAATTAGTCTCTCATGCTGATATTTCATCTAAATTTGGTACACTTTGCCTCCTAAGGCAAGGCCTTCCTATGAATATTATCCCTTTAGATGACTAAAAGTAGATATTATGACTTGTGATTGTCTCATTAATTATGATTTACTTAATTCCAAGTTGAATATGATATATGCTTTATCTCAAAGTGATTTAAATTAGTTTTGTGATTTGCATAGAGTAATGTTGGGCAATCTAATTGCTTAACTTGCTTGTACCTTAGAGTATCAATAAGCTTATAAAGTGTAAAGAAAATGTGTAAAAAAATGTATGCTTACATTCAATTTATATAATGGTATGATGCTAATTAATATCCATAATTGATTTAGAACAAATAGGTAATTGCATTGTGTTACCACCTAAGTTGTACTTAGTGGTTTTTTATCAAGTGATCCTGGTGAACCGGACAGGGTTAACTTGTTCGGACTTCAGAAGACCTGTGGAAGTACTTCTGGGAAGTGTTTGTTGTACTATATCACATGTTCATACCCCATGGGGGAGTTGTAATAAATGTTATAGCATGATAGTGTCTGTAAAAGACTTGGTCTCTTAGACTTTTTTTTTCAATTCAATCAGCCCACGGTGTTTTTTCCCTTGGTTATTATTGGTTGTTGAATAAACGACTGATCATTTCTGAGTTTTTCACTCCATACCTCCAAAGTTGGGGTGGTCGGCTTGGAATTTAGGCCTATTGAGGTTATTAGAGTCTACGTGTCAATGTATAAGCATGCTAGACATCATGGTCGAGTCATATGAACATGTCTAAGTCCCCCTAGGTGTTTTTCAATTTTTCAAATTTTTAGTTTTTTCAGTGTTTTTTATTAAAATTTAATTTTTCCAAAACTTAGGCTATTTTTTAATAGTTTAAATGGAAAAATTGATTTTGTAATAAAAGTGGGCCAAATAATAAGTTTCAGTCATGTAGGTGCTCATTTTCAAGCTAAGAGCACCATGTAAAACCATGGACCCACTATTTCCTAGTTTTGAGTGATTTTCCATCACTCGGGTCAGAAAGCCCCAAAAATCAATTATTGATTATTTTAATTAATAAATTGATGAATAATGGAGCAAACCCAAAATCATAGATCAGTGGATTTTCAGCTGATTTGATTGAAATCAGTCAGATCTAAAGCAGATTCACTGGATCTGACAAATCCTTGACTGAAGGAGGTGATCAAATCAGATCCAGAGTTGATCTTCAACATCCTTTATGGGGAATTTCTCCCTCCCTCTCTCCTCCACACGTTTTTGGCTCATCTGGATGAGTTTTGGTGGATGTTTCAGTCAACAGGTTGAGGTGTCAGTCAGATCAGCTCTTCGATTGACAATTGCACTCAGTGAGACTCAGATCTGGCTTAGTTAGACATAGATTAGGCATTGATGGACTCTCCATCAGCATATTTGGTCTATCTCCCTAGGATTTGCGCCCCCGCTAGGCTGGATGGCCTTTATTTTGTATATATCCTGCTTGAGGCTCCCTCTTCCAAGCTAGTTAGAGCTGGACTGAAGGGATTGCCATTGTAACTCTATATTTGATCATCATTTATGAATAAAGAAGCTTTGGAGGCTATACTGTGTAGTGCATGTGTATGTGTGGATTCTCAGTGTTATGCTGCCGATGTGGTAGCTGCAATTTCTTGCCAAATTCTGTGCTGCTTCTGTGTTCTGGCTTCAAGGATTCGGCTGAATCTAGTAAGGGTGTAAACTAGGAAAGCTAGATTGCTTGATCTTGTTTATCCATATGATGTATGCTCAAAAATTTCAGTTATATGCTTAAATAAGGTTATTTTGGCACGATCTTTCATTTTTGTTGCTTTATACATCTATATACAAATCTCACGAGGTGTGTGCAGGCTTGTGTTATTTAGTTGCAGGTTCCTGATTGGATTAAGGTGTGGATCTAGATTGACGCCATTCCTATCCAATAAGCTCAATACTTTGTCCCTCAGTAGTCCACAAAAGGGCCTCCTTTCAGCTTGCTCCATTCAAGCAATGATCCAACCTTCTCTCCTCTTCTTCTCATTTCTATAAAAAATCAACATTTTTACCCGGTTACTTTGTTTGTAGCTTTGATTTTGCTTAGATCTATCATATTAAAATTAATTCCAACATAGATCTATCTTATCAAATCCTATAGTCTAGATCTTGCACTTAAAAAAATTTCATAAGCATTCTAGATCTAGCTTTAGGGAAATCGTCTTTTTGCATAAAAATTTAAAGAAAACTTGTAGATCGCATGCATTAGATTTCCTTTCGCTGTTATAAAATTTAATATTCTACAATATCAATGCATATTTCATTGGCTACACAAACAGCAAGCCAAGATCCCAAGGAAAGCTTGCTTTCCTTGGTTCCTTTTTCGCCTGTTTAGCTAGTTTTAACTTCTTCTTTTTTGAGATAAGGTAGGCTGATTCAAAGGTACTCTTAAAGTTATTTTGGGTGTATGTTATTCTAACATGCTCACTATATTTTATCAGCTCTGACAAAAAAGAAAGGAAGTTGTCGTCCGAAGTGGCCTTAGGAGCGTTCAAATCCCCCTAGGGGTCTCCCTTTTCACTAAAATCTTAAAATTTTTGCAAAGTTGTAAGATCTTGGTTTCAGCCTGTATAAGGACCAAGAATTTTCTGATATTTCAGTTCGCTGATATTGTAACCAATAATAAATAAAATTATTTTTGGAATAGGCTCTTTTGAGCCCATTCCCCATCCCCCCTGGGGGGATTTGTGTCGGTGTCCTTTTCGTCGCTTTCTACACTTTTATTTTTAAACTAGAATTGATCTAATTTGCAAGGTAGTATATTTGATTTTATTATTAATTTTATATTCCACTTTTTGTTTTTCAAAGTAATCATAATACTTACCCGACGATTTCCCGATTGACCCGAAAGGGGAAAGAGATTCGTGGTAGGACTAATTAAGAAACTAGAATTGTGTATCTGTTTGCTTTTTTTTATCATTTATTTATCAGCAATTATAAAAATAACCCCTCCTTGATTCCCCGATTGAGATCCACTTGGATTGAAAGAGGTTCCTGGAGGGTTTTCTTTTAAACAAGAACACCCAGTTTAAAACTTACTAAAATTGACAAGACTCCACTCTATATGCTCTGCACTTGGCTGCGGTTCATCCGATTAGTCAAGATGTATCAAAAGCACTTGGGTGACTAGTATAATTAGGACTCACTCTCCCCAGCTGACAAACCGTCAGGTGAAAATCCAACACCTAGATCAAACCTTTACGGTGGCAAAATACCCAAAGGAAGTAGGAACTTCTGAAAAGTGACCTCAGGGCACCGATCTCTGTCACACCCTAATGGGTGCATTACGAACAATAGCCCCAGAGACTCCATTTCAGCCCACATATTCCTTGTGGGTAGCCGTGAAGGTTTAGTTTTGGACATACTCCAAGTACTCTCGGGTATATCTGGAGTCCCCCTTTAGCCTAATCTTAATCAACTCACACTTCAAATTTAACTTAAAACATACCAAGAGGCAATCGCAAAACACTCACTCCAAGCACATGCAAGTACATTGTTTCTATTTTTTACTCCATTCTAAGGCACTCGTTATTTTCTTGTTTTATATATATATTGTGTCTCAGCATTGTGCTTTCGTGTGTTCATCTTTTATATCTTGCCATCTTTGATTATCAATAATTAAATTCCAAACTCCTAAGTAACTCAGTCAATTTAAACATCACAACACTAAGTAATCATCCTTAGTAACTTAATAGGGTCTACCCCCCTTGGCTTCGTTAGGAGTTGAGCCTAAACGGAGGAGTCAAGAACAAGGTGACAGCCTTGACTTGAGACTTGCCCCCAAGGACACACTGAGTGGCTTGAATATTTCTGCCACATGACCCAAGTGTGTGAAAGGTGGCAACACTTTTTGGCACCATTTCCAGGGATAAATCTTTTTATTCCCGAGTACGACTTAGCTTAACTTTTTTCTAAAAAACTAAAAAGATAAAAACTTTTGATTGATCTAGTCTTTAAAAAACATAAAAATTAAAACTCGATCCATCTGGCGACTCCACTGTCTAACATCCCTTCAAGAATTTCTATCCGAAAAAACTGCCAACAATTATTCAATCCTCTCCCTGATCCCGAAAGGTTTATTAGGGAAATATTGAATAGGCATACTTCTCGTAGAAACCTTGAATATTTAGGAGACCAATCCCTCTCAGATATCCATCACATATTTGTAGAGAGTCATGTTCACCAATCTCAAGAAATGACGGAATTATTCAAACCCCTTAACTTTTCTCAGATAGCAGGTGCTCCCCATGCCATTCCAAAAGATGCTATCAAGAAGCTCCCCATATTTCAGGGCAATAATGCGATCACTGCCAAGTCTCACCTTTGAAAGTTTGAAAAGCACCTGGTCAGTTATTGCAATGATGCTGCCCATGACCATGACGATGTCAAAATGACGCTTTTTGCTTTATCCTTGGAGGATGATGCTGAAGAATGGTACTTCGACCTAGATGATGATTCATATAAAACTCTTAGTGAATTCCTAGAGGGTTTTAAGAAGAAATGGGGGGAAAAGAAAGAACCAAGACATATGCTTGCTACCCTCCATAACATAAAGAAGATGGAGAATGAAACCATTGATGAATTTAATACTATGTTCAGGCGTGTGGTTGCGTACCTCCCTAGAGAAATCAAGCCACGGGATGCCTCCATCCTCATATCTTACATAGAAGTTTTCACTGGTGATTTGAGGTACCAGTTAAGGGACAAAGAGCCAACGGATCTAAAAATTGCTCAGGAATTGGTCGAGAAAATAGAAAGGAATATGCAGTCTTCAGGCAAATCCAACATTCTGGGTTACACTAGGGGAAACACTTCATACAACAAAGAAAAGGGAAAAGCCTTTGAATCAAAAGAAAAGGGAGCCTCTAAAGATCCCATGGAAAAGGTAATAGACATGATAAAAGACTTGGTTACTAGTCAAAACCAACTTATGGCAGATCAGTCTACACAATTGAATCTTATGCACAATAGAATAATCACAATGGAAAGAAATAATGGGCCTAGGAACTTTCAACCTAGGCAGAATCAAATGTATCAAAAGAAGTTTCCTCAATAAGAGCCTAGGATTCCAAATGAGTTAGACTCATCTAACATGGTAGAAGAAGTAATTCCATGGTGTAGACCCTGTGAACAATTCCACCAAGAAAGCACTTGTTATGTTGCAAATCAAGTCATGGAACATGGACTTCCCAAGGTCAGTAATCAAGAAATAGATGCAAGCGATCCTGATCATATATACATGGTAGGCCAGGCCTACCCTTTGTCACCATCTAAACAGTACAAGCCTGAGGATGAAACCATACCAGAATCTTATAGTGAAACTTATGATGAAAACTGTAATATACATTATGGGACTCCTATGTGTTCTCCATATAATGATGACAGTCTGGAAGGTTTACTACCTTGTGACCTTTTCTCTGAAGAAGATAAGTATGAAAATGAGGACAAGTATAGCTTGGAGCATGATACAAGTGACAAAGACTCACTTATCCCTGACAAAGATGTTGATGAGGAGTCTTGGACATTCATGGAAAATCCAATCTATGACATGAATAAAGAGGAAAATAATGAACTAGAAACTTTTTGATGGTTTTGTTGATTTTTCTGTCTATGGCATATCTAAAGGAGAGAGCATGGACCATGTGGCCTTAGGAAACTTTAACATGATCAGTTTGAGCCATATATCAGTATCAGTAATGAAGACAAAGAGGACTTGATATCGGAACCTGATATCAATAATGGGGAATCCATCACATCTAACATAGATGATGGTGATGACTATTGGGATTTTTGTGGATATCTTATTAAGAATCCTATCTATGCTATATCCATCAAGGGGAGTGTCTATTTAGAAATTTGTGGAAGTCCAATCTACTATACTTCCATAGAGGGAAGCATGGACATGAAGACCTTGGAAAATCCTAGTATGGAAAAGCAACATTCAAAACTCTTATATGATCATTCAGAGTCATATCATGCAGAGCCGCACAAAGGTATCAATAATGAAGACATGGAGAAGCAGTGTTGTGAAAAGACAGATGTGATGCGGTTATTAGAATATCAGTCTCAACTATCATCTTCACATATAGAGTTTCCTCATGACTTGGAGTTGCTTGGGGATTATAGAGTGAATTATCATCTGGTAAGCCTTGATGATCAGTATGATGGTGTAGTCAATCTGCCTCATCATTCCCATATGTACATCAACCCTGTCCAGTCATGGATAGAAGCAGCCTGCGCAAGCACTTACCAGTTTGGGAGGAAGTTTGATGCCATTATTTATGCCTATTATTTCCCATCCATCCCACATCTTCTGGATCATCACGCAAGTTTGCATTTTCTGAATAAAGTATCCTTACTTTGGCTGGTAACCAAAAATGAGGAATTTTTTTTTTATGTTATTAAAATTCTTAGGTGGTTACATTGGATTTCTGATTACACTTAACCCTTTTCATATCATGCTTAGAGTAGGAAAATAAGCTCCTTGAAAAGGAGCATTTACTTTCTGCATTTTTTGTTTTGTACTTAGCTATAATCAAACATTTTTGTTTTCATTAGTTAGTTACATTTATTTTGTTTAAATAAATCAGCTTAATGGTTCATTTGGTTTTTTATGTAAGGCTTGTGCTACTAAGGTTTTTTTATCATGTTGAGATGTTTTTACAAGGTATATAAACCAGAGATTCTGGTGTTCTCGTATCCTCTCCTTGCCTTGATTATCTATAATTAAATTGCAAACTCCTAAGTAACTCAGTCAGTTTAAACATCACAACACTAAGTAATCATCCTTAGTAACTTAATAGGGTCTACCCCCCTTGGCTTCGTTAGGAGTTGAGCCTAAACGGAGGAGTCAAGAACAAGGTGACAGTCTTGACTCGAGACTTGCCCCCAAGGACACACCGAGTGGCTTGAATATTTCTGCCACGTGACCCAGGTGTGTGAAAGGCGGCAACACATTGATTTAACAAATAATATAATACATAGGTATCAATCACTTCCATTAAGTTAGGAAGTCATTAAATACAAACATAGAGGCCATTTTAATATTTTTCTTATTTGAACTTTGCAATGTAAATTTCAATATCTCTTCCTTCTAGAATCCATATTAAAAGATGAGAAAGATTGTATGTGTGGATATAAGAAAGTTGAAAAAGACATTGAAATTGGTCATTACTTAATTTGTTTATTATTTATTATAAGCATTGTTTTACACCTTTACTCAATCATTATTTACCTTAATTATTATATAACTTTTAAAACTTCTAAAGTAGCCTTTTGATAGTATTATCTAAATTACAGATGATACTTTCCATAGTACTATTAAATGCTATTTTAGAAGTTACATAATAATTAAGGTAACTCTTGAAGAAATAAAATAAACATTAAAAAAATAATTAAAAGCAAAAACTGATAATAAAAAATTAAAACTTAAGATCACATTTATAAAACAAGAAATAGATCAAATTTCTTGAGTTATCATTTTCATGGTAGATAAATTAAACATATTTAATGTGAAATTGTTAAAGTTATTGATATATTATTTTTTAAATTAGTATATTTTATTTGCTTAGTTGATACATTAACATTAAATGAAAAAATAAAAAAACTTTTGAACATCATATATCTACTCAATTTTATATTTTACAAACTAGTTTATATTAATTTTAAATCAAAATTTATTATTTTTATCGATCAAATTTGTCGTGATACATCATTTTTTTCTTAAACTTAAAAAAAAAATCTACACACTTTCAAAAAAAAGTAATATTTAATTTAAACAAATTATTATTAAATAAACCTAATTAAAATTTAGCTTTTAAGAGAAAATTAAGATACTATATACAGGCCATTAATTCTAACTTGCAAGATAAGAACTCTAGGTAATGATTAGCTCACCAAACAAAATTAATATAGCCTTCTAACGTGTTAAAACTATACTGAGCTTATAAAACTTCTTAGCAAGCTTTTTAAGCACACGAAACAAGATTTTAAAGTAAACCATGTATTTTCCTTGTTAAATTCATCTCAATAGACTTTAATCATTAAAACAAAGTAAATAATAATAAAGTAAAGACTCCGACTTATACGATATATGATAAAGATAATGAGAATAAGGAGTCATCATGGAAAAATTACAAGTGATTGAAACGTACGTAGTTCCATCTACCCACCGACCATCGATTTATTGGATTATTTCCCTAACAAGAAAGGAGTGAGCTAGCTGTGGAGCAAAACTCCCTCCATCGGAGGAGGAGGAAAGTCAAGGCTAACTTTGCTCCTCCTCCGTCCAATGAGGGAGGATTGCTCCACAGCTAGCTTACTCACACAAGAAACATTTTAATACCTTCAATTAATTGGAAGATTCTCCTATCTACCAAATATTCAGCCTTGCGGTGGTACGATTGCGGTGGTACTATTTTCGGCCTTGACTAACTATACTGGGTACAGTGAAAACCATTTTCAGCCTTGACTAACTACATTGGGTACAGTGAAAATTCACATCGTTGCACGGCCCACAGGTCCCAACTTCCCACACCAACGTCAGCCACGTTTCGTGGTTTTACAAGTTCAACAACTGCCAGCGGCTAATTACTCTCGTACTTTTAGTTATATACACATCGAGTCTGTTAGCAGAAACACACGCCAGGATTGCATTCGACTTGAAAGCTTCTCAAATAGCTGCCATTTCTTTGCAAGCTTAGTATTAGAGAATATCTTCTTGTTTCAGAGGAAACAAAGTCACTACGTCTATCTTCACTGACCAGCTACCAGGTCAAAAGAGCGCAGTACGATGCCACTCTTCACTGGTATGCCAAAGCCTCAACGAAACTATTTGAGAATAGTATATTCTACATGTAGATTATGAGCCAAGACTTGTCGTTGATTAAGTCAGGCATGGCGTGAGGCACTTACGTCCAGGGTGGGCAGATGGACCGGCATATATTACACAAGGAGTAAGCAAGCTGTGGAGCAATCCTCCCTCATTGGACGGAGGAGGAGCAAAGTTAGCGTTGACTTCGCTCCTCCTCCGTCTGATGGAGGGAGTTTTGCTCCACAGCTAGCTCACTCCTATTACACAATGCCCAATTCAACCAGTTGTTAACTTTACATACAGATTTACCAGCTTATATTAATCTTGCTCTAAAGCTTTTTTTTGGGTTCAAAATCATTATTTTAAACATTTTAGTTATAATTTAGATAAAGAATTTATTAATATTTTTACATGGCCATTCTCATTAGATTTATGATTTAATGGTTTTTGTTTATATGATTAATAAAATGGATGATGACATATAAATAAATCTAAGTGAAAGTTTATAAGGAATAACATATAAATAAATCCAAGTGAAGGTTTATGGAGAAATTAAAATGTTGTGTTGATCTTTCATTTTATTGAACCACATATACTTCTAGTGGCTATTATGATAGACCTATTGGGGGTGCTATATCCAAGAATAGCTCAAAATGATAGCCTATCCCTTTCTTAGAGAACCCTACACGATATTTCTACATTACATGGCATTATCTTGAGATAATTTAATAAGTCATCCATGACCCTTATAATTATAATCCCACTAAGCATGCATGCAACTACTATCTCCACTTCAATTTTTTTGCTTTGTTTTTCGCTACTATCTTCACTTCGAATTTTTTGTTTTGTTTTTCGTTGATGATCAATAACGGTGTGGTGACAGTTGGGGATATGGGATCTAGCCAGCGTTACAAGTTTTGAAAAGTAATGTGCAGTATGAGGCATTATAATAATTTTATACAATTTTTTGGGTGCATCTATACCGACGACATACATGACTTTTACCCAACCAGATTATATATTTTGTCCATGTCTCTCCATGCCATGATCGCCTTGCCCTAAATTAGACCACAAAAAATTCAAGAATTGAACCTTGTATGCTTTAAATCTTTATGGCCTTGTTATTTTTATTTGTGTTGCATTATCATGTGTGTTTTATTATGCCCTATTAAAGGATCATTGGATCTTAAATTAGTGGTGAACCACTGAGAAATTTCATCTCAATTTATGATTATATCTTTGTAAAATTAAACTATTTATCTAACATCATCTATAGGCTCACTACATGGGACTATCAACTCTTCGAATCTATTAATATTTCATTCTAAAATGATTTTATGCAAGCATCCCATATGATCATAGGTCCCTCATCTTGACAATTACAACTCTCTCCAAACATAGGTTCCCAAAAAGCCAATAGCATGTCTTAGATTAGAATGAAGTTGAATGAATGTATACAAATAATAAACCAACTTACAAAAAGCACATTATAGATTTCTTGCAATTTTCCAATAACCGTTTGTTAACAAAGCTAGAGAATTTCATGAATATGGACCATGTATGCTACAACTTGCACGACATTATAACATTATAAAAATAGTATAGATTACAATAAAATTACATTGTTTTCTCATAGTGAAAGGACATTATAAGGGCATATTTCTTCAATACATTAGAGAATAAAATAATAAATTTGAAAAACTTTAATTATTGATATTCATGTGAGCATTTTGATGGAAATGTTGTTATAATGAAATGAGTATTAATTATATTCTCTATCCAAATGTATACTATTAAAACAAGCAATCTCATTGTGTTTCTTTTGCACTTTGAGTGTGTCCAATTTGAAGATTGTGGCCATTCATACTATAGTTGGAAAAAATTATACTAATGAAATTTTGTTATTACTATATATAATCATGGGTGGTTGTGTTTTGCATGCCTTGTTAAGTATTTAGTATTATTATGTTTAATGCATGTTCCTATATATGTTGTATTTAGAAGGGTTATGGTATAGTTAAGTGGACATATGAACCGAGAAAGCATGATTTTTGTTGAATTGCTCTCAACACTATGGATTTTGAATGTCATCTTTTAGTGTCATTGGATTTCCTTAGTTTTTGTATGGTCATTTTCAAGTTCATATGGGTTTAGTCAATCCTGGTTCATATGGGTTTAGTCAATCGTGGACAAATAATCACTTGCTAATGTTAGGATTATTAATTCTCCCTTGTCCAATTTGGTCATATGTCTAAATCAGGAGTCATGTCTAAATCAGGAGTCCATCCAGTATATTTTTAGTCACTAGCACCATTGGGTCCACTTGGCCTAATTGGGGCACATGCTCCAGTTACTAAAGTGTGGGGAACACTAATTGAGACCTACTGCCACTGATTGCACTTGCATGCATCAGTTTAGGGTCCTCCTAGATCAATTCCTACAATTTAGGAGCCACTGGGAGTGCTGATACCAACCTTCATTAGTTGAGTTCAGTTAGTGACTAGTCAAGCTATGTTAGGAATCAGTTACATTCAGTTCTAGTCCTCTACATTCACTTAGCACTAGGTTTGCATGGCTGCATGAAGGAGAGGTGCATTTCTCACCTACCACATTCAGTTAGCCTCACTCAACACTAAATTAGACACTTGAGTTGTGTTTTAGAACTCCATTGAACTCTGATAATGGTTTAGACAAGGTCAGTTAACTATTGAGTCCTCCTATAATGATTTAGACAAGGTCTTAGTTACCTACAGTCAAGTAAAGTCTAATCAATTCGAATTTTCTCATGTGGATTCGAATTGCATGTGGCTATTTAAGCCATTGTACTTCATTGTAATTATTATCTAATTACTCTTTGATTAATGAAAAGCATTCACAGCTGCAAGCCATTTTTGCATTGTTTCATTCTTCAATAACTAAGTAAATTGTGTGATCTATCTTGTGAGTTGTGTGTTTTCCCATAGATCTATGTGCTCAATTTAATATGGTATTAGAGCCTTGGTGGACAAGGCACTTCTCCTCCTCAGATCTCCTACTGGATCATTTTTTAGCAAAATCGCTCCTTCCAGCTCTGCACCAGAAGCAGAAGGATTACCACTTAATACCCCAAGTTAAGTGATTGTTGATCAAGCTTGATCAACAATGCTGGGTGTGGTGAAAACCTGAAATGTGCAGGATGTCCGACCTTACGGTGCCTTTTTTTGTTTTGGAGGTACAACTTCAAAATGAACTCATCAGTTCCTCTTCTCACATGATCCTCAGACTATTTTGAATGGAAGATGAAGAATTTTGTATTTTTGAATAGACAAGATCTCTATTGGGTGTCTGATGGATTCCATAGAGAGTCTTTTGAGAGTGAGAATGACTGGCTAAATGCATGTGATGCAGCTTTTGGAATAATGAAATTGGCTCTTTCTCCTAGCTTGTGCTACCTCAGTAGATCTATTAAAGATCCATAAGAACTCTGGACAAGATTGGACAGAACCTTTGGAATGATTGAAGAGGATCATAATAACACTTTGGAGAGCATATACAAAACCATAAGCATTATAAAAAACTCGGCCTCCACTCTCTCTGATGAAGTTTTTCAAGATGAAGAAGAAGCAGAAGCTTCTACATAGTCAATTCGAATTGAAGACAATCTCCTTGCAGTGACTCCTTCTCATGATGCTCTGGAAGTTTATGAGATCTCTGATATCCCATCTCCTCGTATGGCTGAAACAAAAGAAGACATTTGAAAATCTAATATTGAAGAAAAATACTACTGCACTTCAATGCAAACATTCATCGGTGATTTTCCTTTGAATTCTATGCAAAATTTGCCAGTAATTGCTTCCAAAAGTGAAGAGGAATTTGATTTTCTCTCTCTAATGTTGTTGTTGGTGTGAAAATATGTAAAACCTTGGATATTTTGGAAGAAATATCAGATTATAAGAGTGACACATTTGCTCCCAATGATCTAGATCTTCGAGCAAATTCCTATAGGATTGCATGCTCCAAAATTCAGAATTTTGAAGAAGAAGAAAGTTGTGCATCCACCGTCTCAGTTGACCATTACTTTGGATCTGATATGAACCTTATTTGATCTGATATGATCTTATTTGGATCTGATCTGATATTGCTTTGTTCAATTTTTCAAATTCATAAGCTTTCAGTACTGCTTGTAGTTTTTCTCATTAATTTTGTGAAGAAACAAGTACCGCAAGTCTCCTTCGAAACTGCTGCTGGCGATTTGATTTCATTTCACACTTTTGGATTTGTTATGAACCTATTTAGATATGATTTACTTTCTGATATGATATTATTTGGTTCAAATTTTAAAATCCAAGAGCTTTCAGTCATGCTTGTAGCTTCTCTCACCAATTCCAGTGTGAAAAATCAAGGACCACAATTTCTCTTCAAAACTGCTGCTGGGGATTTGGTGTTAGTTTCCTCTTATGAGGTTGCTGATATTTTATTTTGTGAATCATTATATATTTTTGAAGATATATCAGACTATGGAGCTCAAGCATTCACTCTCGACAGTCCTAGTGCCTCTCTACCATTGATCACATGCTCATCTCCTCACAGAACTAGTAAAGAGGAAGACATTTTGTATCTGCCTGAACACTTAGGGATGATTTTAGCACTCATGGTTTGTTGTTCATGGTTGAAAAATATCAATTTCTTGATTGCTCCTCACATGTTCTGAATCCTCAAGAACCTTTTCTCACTTATCAGTTGATTTCAGCTGCTCTACATGGGTCCAGTCTTCATCCGGTAGCTGTCTATATTTCTGATTTAGTTGAGCATATTATTCTTCTTCCAAAGAGGAAGATTCCTCTAGAGATAATGTTGGAGAGGTTCACATGCCATGCCCCAGGATACTTGTGCACAGAAGAACCAGATTGATCCTGATTCTACCTGCTTAATTAGAGGGGGGGATTTTTTCCCATGTGGTTTTTCCCCCAGCTCCTTGTATTGAGCAGTTACTTTACTTTACTTAATGTAATGGGTGACCTATGGTCTTAGTTACCAAGGCCCATAGATTGTCCAAGTTACGATTCAGAGGGAGTGTTAGGATTATTAATCCTCCCTTGTCCAATTTGGTCATATGTCTAAATCAGGAGTCATGTCTAAATCGGGAGTCCATCCAGTCTATTTTTAGTCACTAGCACCATTGGGTCCACTTGGCCTAATTGGGGCATATTTTCTAGTTACTAAAGTGTGGGGAACACTAATTGAGGCCTACTGCCATTGATTGCACTTGCATGCACCATTATAGGAGCCTCCTAGATCAATTCCTACAATTTAGGAGCCACTGGGAGTGCAGATACCAACCTTCATAAGTTGAGTTTAGTTAGTGACTAGTCAAGTTGAGTTAGGATTTGGTTACATTCAGTTCTAGTCCTCTACCAGTTAGCACTAGGTTTGCATGGCTGCATGCAGGAGAGGTGTATTTCTCACCTACCACAGTCAATTAGCCTCAGTCAACACTGAATTAGACACTTGATTTGTGTTTTAGAACTCCGTTGAACTCTGATAATGGTTTAGACAAGGTTAGTTAACTATTGATTCCTCCTATAATAATTTAGACAAGGTCTTAGTTACCTACAGTTAAGTAGAGTCTAATTAATTTGAATTTCCTCATGTGAATTCGAATTGCATTTGGCTATTTAAGCCATTGTTCTTCATTGTAATTATTATCTAATTACTCTTTGATTAATGAAAATCATTCACAGCTTCAAGCCATTTTTGCACTGTTTCATTCTACAATAACTGAGTAAATTGTGTGATTTATCCTGTGAGTTGTGTGTTTGTCCACAGATCTATGTGCTCAATTTAATAGCTAATAGAAATTCATTATAAACAATGATTTAGTCACTGATGTTTTTTCTGGTCTTCAATAGTATTTTACTATTCTCTTATGCTTCTTTGAAGTATCGAACTTGGAATCAAGGAACCTAAATTTAAAAATGTTGAAAGTATTATTTTTATCAAAATATTTTCTGCACTATGTTACTGTTGAATGGGGTTTGTCTATTCATATTGATAGAAGGATCCATCTAGTACCAATAAAGTACATGCGCATGAGGAACAAGGCTTGTAAAATGAATCTTGGGACTTGGTCATATTTAGATGTATAAAAAAGACTTTTTATTTATAGAAAAAAACCATGTCAGAAAAAAATATTGAATATACCCTTGTTTAAAGATATCATTGTAAATTTTCCTAGATCATATTATTTATGTCTTACGAGTTATGAACATGACCATTTTTGTACAAATAAGAAGTTAATTTTGGTAATTCCCAACAAATGATCACAAAATTAGGCGAATAGAACTAAAAAGAACGGTTATGGGAGTGTGAAAGAAATTGCTAAATCAAAATAGAGAGAAGAGAAGATAAATAACAAAGTGTCTTGCAAAAGTTAAATATTTATCTAAAAGAAGATATAAATTAAAATAAGGTGCAAATACCATAAAGCCTCTATTAGCCCCCAAATCTACATGTCAAAATTTTTCATTTTTGGCCCGAGTGTTAAGATTCCTTGGTTTTGCTAGTCTCTCTAAAAAATGTGCTACCAAAAGTGAGAGTAGTATAAGAGCTAACCAAAACACCCCCAACCCTTGGGATTCTGAGAGACCAATTCATGCTTAAATCACAATTTTAGCTGTTTAATTTTCAATTGGAGATTTAGTCTAGGACAGGCGTAATCATTTGACCGATTTTTATCACATATTTTTGCCATAAAAACGAGCATTTTAGTTGTCTTTTATCCTACTCACAAAAAATGGTTTAGTTCACTAATAAAATATCGCAAGTTTTTCATAGGCTCCCATTCTTAACCCAATGAAATATTGCAATGTGCTGAGGTCCTCTTCTTCTTCCGCTAGTCAAATTTTAAATTAAATGCTCTTTTGTTTTTATTTAAAAAAAAAATCAAACTCCATTTTAAAATATAAAAGTTAAATGAATTAATAAAAGTTGTTATTTTAAAAATCATTTTATAATAATGATTTTTATTTATAAAAGCTCTTTACTTTATCCATATACTTTGTTTTTCACCCATTATGTTATGCATGGTATTTTGTCCAAAAGGTATCTTTTCCTCTAGAAAGACACACTAAGCCCAATCATCATGTTTATTATCAAGCCATTCACTCAAACACTCAAGCTACACCAAGTGACAAATCCCATCATCCAAGAGCCCGTGGGTCTCTTTCATTGCCCAACGCGTCCAGTAAATTCAAAATTATTTGTATATATATCAAACAAAAGACTTGTGTGCCAAGGAGAAAATGCGAGTGCCTTTCATTCTGTAAATCCAAGGCAGTGATAACCACCAATGTCATGTTGAATAAATATAAAGTAGTGCCCACATATGAGTTGATTGATATGTTTACTCTCAGATGATTGAAACAATGTTCATCCATGCATCCAACTGTCAAAAAGATGCCAATAGTTGTGGATTGCCTCAACAAGTGTATGAAGGAGTTTGTTGAGACGTTTGGGCTACAAAAAGATGTTGATTTCATTTTATAAATTGACTGGTAAAATGTATAAAAAATGTTGTCTTTATATGCTAACTCAACCCAAATCATCTATTATAACACAAGAACTCTTTTCAGAGGCTTTGTTTAGTTTTGTATGAATGCAATGTAACATGCTAGAGCCAAAAAAGACGTAACCTTGGCTAGGTGGAAGCAAGATAATTCCCTCTTAGCTCTATGCAACAATTCAACGCTAAACTCTTTTGATTTTTCCAAGCCCATCAGTTTGGGATAAGTGGCTTTATCACCAATCAAATCCTTTCCTGCATTCTTTCCCAATTCTTCTGATGATTTTGTGACATCGAGTATCTCGTCCACAACCTAAAACAGAATCCCCATGCAACTGGCATGCCTTCGAATTCTCTCCATCTCATCCTCCAATGCTCTACCAACGATTACCCCACACACTACCAAGTACTCCAAGATCATTGCAGTCTTGTGATTTTGAATCCATTCTAGAGTATCTAGATCAACAGAAGCATCCCCTTCACTTGTAACATCAAGAAACTACCCACCCATAATCCCTTGAGAACCAGTTGTTCTACCTAATTAAAACGCCAACCTCAAAAACTTATCATTCCCTGTAGTTTTTGTTGTAGAGACTGCAATGTGCTTGAAGGAAATTGAGAGAAGTGCAACTTTTGCAAGAAGAGCAGTGCCTTCGTCAAATACCTTATGGTTTGTGGGCTGAACTCAGTGCATATCATCAGTGTCCAAGCAAGGGAAATCATCATGTAGCTAAGTCATTGTATGAATCATCTCTATTGCACAGGCAACATGCATATCCAGCTCCTAGGTTCCTCCCATAAGCTCACATGCAGCAATGCACAGAACAAGACGAACTCACTTCCCTCCTGCAAGAAGAGAATACCTCATGGATTCATGTAATTTTTCTAGATAACGAAGTGGAACAAACCTATCAAGTGCCTCATTCATTTCCATTTCCTTGGCAAGCATGTACTTGTTGAAATCGAATTCAATGCCCTTCTTCATTCCTTATTGAAGATTCAGCAACTAAACATTTGTGTTTGAGGGTCCAGATGATGATACGAGAGCTCTGTATAAAGATAAATTCCTCTTCAAATATCCTTTGACACCCAAGTGCTCACTATTAGAAACCCCTAATGGAGTTGAAGCTCCAAGAAATTGTTTCAACTAGATAGAAAATCCTTTGAGAGGATGCAGGGTATGAGATCTCACTGCAATGTTGCTGTAAGACATGGTTGTGGCACCACTGTAAGCCATGTCGTAGTTATATTTAAATCTATGATTGCTTCCTGCAATCTACTTGTAAAACAGAAATTCAAAGCAAGAAATATGTGTAGAGATTTGAATTTTTTAAGTTGAAAATCCAAAATTAAATGAAGAAAATGCTGGAAAGGGATAATCTAATGGTGCTTTCGGTTATTAGTAAGGAGCTAAGAAGGAATTTGTTGCAACACATATGGATTCACACTTAGTGCTTGCTGCTACTTGCAATGAATTGCATTGTCTTAATTAGATTGTAAGTTCATTTATATTCCAATCTATGGGGTTTTCCTACGTTTCCTTGCATAGATTCAAAAAAGCTTGTGGAATATGTTGATAGTCTATCATTCAATAAAAAAATAAAAAAATACACTACCAGCTTGAGATCACTCATAATTCCCAATGATGTCAGCATTAAGCCTCTTCCCTTCCACATGTCAAGATGCTTTCCTTCTATTCTGCAAAACGCCCATAGTTTTATTTCTCAAACTCTTAATTTGGGTATGTCCCACATTCCATGATCCAAAAAAATTGGTTTCATGATCATCTAGGTGTCGAAAATATGGGATTTTGGAACACTGAGCATCCAAGAAAAACCCTCTCTCTCTGTATCCATGAAAAGCCTTCTCCTTTCCTTTCCGGGAGGATGGTATCTCAAGGGATCCACCATGAGAATAAAGAAATATTGCAGAAGCTTCCCTAGAAGCTAGTTCATTTTTCCATTATGCCCTCGCCATCAGAGATCTGAGTGTGAGACTCCAAACCCAAATCGCCAAAAGTATTCAAAACTCCATTTTCGATGGATTCTTCTTCTTCAGAGACAACATACCTCTTGTGCAAGCAGTGATAAAAATCTAGTTCCAACACCGATTATTAACAAAATATACCACATTGTGATCTCTGCTTAAAACTATAACCCAAAACTAAAAACTTCTCGTTGTTTAAAGGAAAAGAAATCCTTATGCCCTTGTAAACAAATACTCCCTTGCTGATGTACAATAATGAAAGGCCTATTGAAGAAATGATTAAATTGGGTCCACAGTTTCTCTTCCTAGCGTTATGTTCCTTGCACAAACTATTTACAGTCCATGATTTTCCTTCCTAAATGGAGTTCTTGGAACAACACGCCTAGTAAGTAAAAACATGCAATGCTTGCGAAGAATTTTTTGAGCGTGCAGATAATATACGAGTTGAAATCAAGATAAATCGAGCTAAGAGGGCATAGTAACGTCCAAGGAAGAGGGAAGATTTTTTGCAGGCAGGGAGTTGGGATGCTTAGAGGAGGCAACCAATGGAGGCGGAGTTTGGTACAGCTCCGACAGCAGTGTGCTGAGCCGATACACAACGGGGTGCTTATGAGCCGATACGTGTCGAATCCTAGTTCGAATTATATTGTGTGGAGATAAAATAAGGTAAAAATAAATGTGTCACATTTTAATTTGACCAATGGACGACCAAAAGTTTGACCAATGGGACATGAAAAGAGGTACAGGTTTCTCAAACCCGACCTGAGAGAAAGAACGCCTTCGGCATAAATATTTATAAATAAATAAAATATTTCATGATATATTATTATTGTGGTGTGTTCCATAAAGATTCTTTAATTAGGATTGCATGAAAGGCAACTTTATACAGTTAAATTTTTAAACAATTTAATTACTAATTATTGAATTATGTTATGATTTTTTTTAATTTATTTAAAAAAATATTACGACATACATTAAAAGTTAATCTTATGTATTCTTTGATCTAATCTCCTAACAGCATTGAAGGGAGGGAAGTGATAGAGTTCTTGTTCCCAATCTTACACACTTTGCACTAACAAAACCCTATTACTTTTGGTGTGTATAACAAGATTTCCTTAAATAAAGATACCAAAATTTTAAATTTTTAATGAGTTGTTTTTATCTCGGCAGATCTTATTGTCAATATATGAATATTACAATGAAGCTTATTCTATAAGTTTGAAAAAGTAAATTGTGATAAAGATGGGATTTCCAAATTAGGTTTATGAGAGATGGGCTTTCCAAATTAGGTTTGTGGGAGATCAAATTTCCAAATTAGGTTTTTGTTTAAGTAAACAATAGAATTTTGATGGAATTTTTTTCCAAAAAGTATTTTTTAAATGATATAATTAATAATTAGAATTAAATTTAAATTGTATTTAATATTTTAAGAAGTTAATCAATCTAATTTTTTTATAAATTTTGAAATATATAAAAAATATTTATTTATGAAAATATAAAAATTAAAGCCACAAACACTAAACTTAAAAGCTTTGATTTCTTTTAATAACACTTTTTTCATTTAAAAATAACTCTAGTCTTAATCAACCCTATTTAAGAACCAAGATTACAACTAATATTTTTATTACTTTTATTTGGAAAGCACAACAATGTTGATAGGCTTGAAAACTCATCCAAGATAGATTTAATTGGATGACAAATATTATGATATGATTGGTAGATGAAATGGCCTATAGACCTCACTTATAAAGATTCAAACAGGAACTTCTTCACAAATAACATCATAATCCAATATCTCATTAAAAAGTGAATTTGTCTTTGAATACACGTTGTTAACAAATAAGAGAAGAGGAAATGCATTTCCTTTTGAATGTGTCTTTGAGTTAGTGCACATTTTCAACAAATAGGAGAAGAGGAAATGGATTTCCTTTTGAATTTGTCTTTGAGTTAGTGTAAGTTGTTAGTGCAAATTGTCCACAAATAAGAGAAGTGGAAATGGATTTCCTTTTGAATTTGTCTTTGAGTTAGTGAAAAGTGGGACTCTAGTCTAAGTACAATATTGGTCTTTATATGGAAATGTTTCATTTTAATTTTAACTAAGACATAGAATTTTTAATTAAGGTTTAAATATGGGTATAATGGTTTAATTTCCCTTTACAACATTGAAGTCGTGCTTCCTTTGAGGCCATTAATAATGATTTGGGTATATTTACCACCATGTATCTATAAAGTATCAAGTTGGTTTCCAAAACCTATGTTGCATATGTATATGTACAAATGTAAGTAAAGACCTTCCTAAACAAATTATATTAGAGTGCAACGACAAATTTTGAACACAATTATTGAATTAAGAAAATATACCTTTCTACTAGAGATAATGTTTTCAGAATGATCATGTTGGAATTATCTTTCTTGAGAGCTTCTAAGTCACAATCATACAAGATAAAAAAAAAAAACTCTACTAGTGGAAAGGGTTCATGTGGATGGTTGGCAATTTGGTTGACCCAACCTAGTCTTTAGAGAAAAATGAACTCTTATTCTCAAGAAATGTTCCTATCCCATCTACTATGAATCACATGAAGTTAATGATATTGTTTTGAATCATGATGCAACAACCATTCTTCGGTTTGTTTAATAATTTCTCCTTTGGAAAGGGTAATCAAATGCATAAATTAGATAATTGATGGGTAGATAAGGAATCAATATTGGGAAATTAAGGTTTTCACTACTATAGCTGGGTAAAAATGACATTTTTATGATGTTGCATCAACAATTTCAACCTTGAAACCAATCGTTTCCATTTTTTTAAATAACCAAGTTATAATGTCAATTTATAATATCAATATATATTGACATTTTCAAAGTTAAAATATCCATATATTTTCATATGTCATGTTAATATGCTAACAAGTTTTAATTTTTCCATCTCCCCAAAACATCAACATCAATATAGTGATGTATGAAGGTTGTTATAATGATGTATGCAATTTGATATAGTGACATATGCAAGCCCACCTCACCCAACGTTGGGTGCATGCTATCCAAACATTGTTTTACAACACCATTGATATATCACTATTAATGCAATGTAAGGAAAACAATGTATATGTTTTGGTATTGATGTTAAAGCCAGGTATATGTCAATACAATAATGTTATCAGGTAGTGATTTACTATGGAATCACCATATCACATTCATTAATTTTTCCATTTAATAATGACGCTATTGATGGTACAAAAAAGGTTCTTTTGTACGATCATAAATTTAATCCCAACAGCAATGGTGATTGATGGTCATAAAGTTAGTTTGATAACGATGATGGTTCATTGCCATACTAACCCAACAACAATGGTGTCTGATGGCCATATAGTTATCTTGATCATGGTGATGGTTCATTTCCCTTCTAACCCAACAACAATGGTGATTGATGGCCATATAGTTAGTTTGATAATGGTTATGGTTCATTGCCATAATAACTGAACAACAATGACAATTTGTGGTTGTACTACATAGTATGGTCACGAATCATTACCAATTATAGTCGTACTACATAGTATGACTATGAATCATCCCTATTGTTGGGGCAAAATTCATCAATGTTGTTGGGATAGTATGGGCATGAATTTTTATTGTTGTTGATATTGAACTCGTGACCCTAAGAAATAATCTTTGGATCATTGACATGAGTAATTTTCAAAGGGAAAATGTAGTAGCACTCTGAGACAAGGGTTGCATATCAAAACAGGGAAATAATAACTCAACTTGGGTGGTGAGAGAAATTTCATCACATTTATCCTCTAGATATGTAACATAAAGATTCAAGGGACAAGGAAGTCAAGGTGTGGAGAAAGTCAAAACGAATTTCTAATTGATATTAAGGATCACATTTTTCTTATAATGAGTCCCTTGGTATTAAACTCATAACATGTGAGTATATAGACCATAAGCATATACAAAAAAAAAAGCAATTATTTCACACATAAATTTAGTAACACGGTGACTCCCTTGGTATTAAACTCATAACTGTGTGAGTATGAAGACCATAAGCATACAAGGAAAAAAAATCAATAGTTTCATGTATAGATTTAGTGACACAATTTAGTGAATGCATCACTATAATATAGTAACATAATTTAGTGGATGCATGGTTAAAATATATGTTTAAAAATATATATATCTAGGGTTGATCCACAATCATGGACTCCTTTAAAGACATTTTAGATGCCACATAATACTGAAAAAACCTAGAACCTATGACTTTAGGTCACAATTAGGGGTACTTCCCTGATGTATTTGAAGATGAGGTAAACATAAAAATGATAGGTAATTGAATCAAATTTCATAATATATATCATTTATGTAGAAAAAATGTGTGTAAATGATTATAAAACTAGTTTCCGTTAGATTGGGTTTTCAAATTTTCAACATATCATAACATATATGTTTGTGTGGGTGCAGCACTATATAAGGTAAATGATGTCAATTTTGAATAAAATCTTGTAGACATATCAAGGACATATGGGCATAGTGCAACACTATTTATTCATGATTTTTCATGAATGATTATTATTATTATTATTTATTGAAGTCAGAAAAGCTTGAAATGAAAAAGTTATGTGCGGGTGTAACACTTTAGGGGAAACAAATAATGAAATCCTTGATTTCTATATATAAGATTGTAGAGATCGCTCTCTTCTAGTGCACCATATAGTTTTCTTGGGAAATGGTGAAGGCAATCAAAACTTATATAAAAAACAATTGATGTATCTATTTTCGAAAACTGACGTGTGTCATTTAGAAAAATAATAAAAAAGAAATAAAACATACATTTTAAGGAAAAAAATTACATATTCATAATCGTAAGATCGTACTCTACAATATTCTATATTTTCATAAAAAAATATTGTGTTTGTCATAGCAAAACATGCCATCAAAACTGAGCATATTAATAGAGTTCTAAAATACAGGTAATAGCACTGTTTATTTGTCCTAACCAATAGGTTCGGTAGTCCGTAGCTATTTCTGAACATAATGCCAAGCCTTGTTCTCGCCGAGTTTTTAAATTTAAAAAAAAACATATATGGGTTATAACGCATATGCATTTTAGCGTTATTCATATTGCATATGCGCTATAACACATATGCGTTTTAGCTTTAGTAGCTTGGTATGAGAGTAAAAAAGAGTTTACCAAGTTAGTGGATAGGATTTGGGAGAAACCCCATCTAAAAAGAAAAGATCATGGTAATTATTGGCCCCTCCAAAGTGATTTAGTGTGGCAAAAGGACGACGCTTAGCCTAAAATTTGTGAATGGTTGTGGATAATGAAGTAAGATTATTGGAGGTTCAAGGTGCTTGTCCATGGCACTTGTTTATAGTGCTTAATACATAGAAGCTTCTTTTTATACTTAATGATTGAGTCTTATTGCCTAACATTTCAAGGCTTAGAACTCATATCTAGCTCTAAAATATTCGTAATGGTACCAACACATCCACTATGAGGATAAGGATTGCGAGATCATTTATGTTGTTTTGAAACATTTTTTTTGTCGTGGACACACAAAAGCATATTTTAGGGCCTAGGGCCAAGGTGTTATCTCTTGACCATGTTGAGGCTTCACGATGTATACATTGTTCTTGAGAACTCATAATCATACTAATATTCCCACTTGGAGGCTAAATATCTTCTTAAGACGTGATTTTTTTTTGTTCAAGGCATCATTCTTGGGTCAAGATTCCTATATCATTCTTTTAGGGCATATGGCTTAGGGTTTCTCCCACAACTATGTCTGGGACCTTGATATCCATACGTAGTGCTCAAAACATCCTATTATTTCTAATTACCCCACATGGAGGCTATGGTTATGCTCATGAGGTCATGTATGGTGGATCAAATTTCATTCTTAAAACTATATTCTAAGAAGTTTTCTTTATGGCACAAGGCCTAGGTTTCCTACCTTAACAATGTCCAAGACCCATGGATTCATATCTACTATCCAAAACCTTCTAACGACATCCATGTCACCACTCAAAGAAAATGGTAACTTTAAGAGGTCATGGCTGGTCATTTGATGTGTTTTTCATGGTCATGGATTCCTAGAATATTTTTTATAGTACAATCCCAATGGTTACTCCCCCAACAATGTCGAAGGCCACATGACCCATACCTAGTGCTTGTAAGTCATGTGAGGTGATTCTAGGTATCATTTTAGGCCTTGGATGGATATAATACTCCTTTATGGACTAAGGCTTGGGTTTACTCCGTCAACCATGTGTAAGGCCTTGAGACCCATGTCTACTATTTAAAACATCTCAATGGCATGATGATCCCTAGTTTTTGGGGAGGGATACCATCAATAGGTCCTACGTGGTATTTTGAAGTGTCCTTATTGACCTTCAATGACTAAGGGATTCATTTAGGGCACAAGGCTTGGGTTTCCTTCCATTTCCATGCATATGGCCCCAAGACCCATAACTACTATAAAAAAAAGCACCAATTTCTCACATATCCCTAATATAAGGCCAAATACCCCCTAGAGAGGTAATGTGTTGTGGCTTGATACATTATTGTTTCCTGTGGATCCCTAGAAGCTTCCTTTAGTGTCTACGACCTAGGTTTCCTAAACCCATCCTTAGTGATTAAAAACAACCTAAGGGTCTCTATACCCATCCTTAGTGATTAAAAAATCCTAATAGTTTCAATGCCCACACACAAAGCTAAGAATTCCCTCGAGATTTAACATATGGTGGTTTAAGGTGTTATTGGAGGTCATAGATTCCTAGAAGCTTCGTTTAGGGCCTAAAGTAGAGGTTTCATCCCTTGACAATGTCTAAGACCCCAAGGCCCTCCCTCCCACTTATATTCATTCCCCTCCCACCAATCCATTCCCTTTATATTTTTCCTCCCTCGAGTCCCCCCTCATATCTCTCCCCTACCCATCCCTCCCTCCCATGATTCCCTCTACACCTTCCTCTCCCTTCTTTGACTACACCCCCCTCTTAACCAATGTAATGTTGGGCCATGATGCACCCCATAGACCGTCTGGATGGAATATTGAGAGTCTAAATGGTATTATAATGGGATAAGGGTGCCATTATAGGGTTTTGGATGGGAGGGATGGGTCTTTGGACATTGACTATAGTCATGGAAGAGAAGATAATGAGTCCCTGAATCAACACCCATGCCTTATAGATGGAATATTTGTCCTTTAGTGGGATATGGGTGTCATTATGAGGTTTTATGCACTAAGAATGGGTCTCAGGTATTAAGATATTTAGACACTTAGGAGTTAGTTAAGATCAACTTGTGTAATATATCCGTTAGGTAAAGTGTGTTTCTTTAGTATGCATTAGTATGCATTTGTAAATATTCTAATCCGACGATCATGAAATGCTCTAGAAATAAAGTGATCCGACGGTTCAACTTCTCTTAGATCATACCTACCATTGATCCGTGGCTTAACACCCAATTGGTTCATGATCTCTATTTAAAGAGCATGGAGGGTCCTTCACTAGTTGATCAATTATGAGAAGCTCATGTAACTTTCTTTCTTTTTTCATAATAAATTGCTCTAAGTAGCTATTTGGCTGGGGCCGTGGACTGTTTCCCTCTTGAGGGTTTTAACCACGTGACAAACATCGGTGTGTTGATCTATGATCTATTTGTGTGAAACGGTTGCTCAAGATGTTCAATATTTTGGGAGTACCCTGTGTATTTGAACATGGCATCAGAGCGTTTATGAAGAGTCGCTTTCAGTTTTGATCAAGATCTGGAACCGGTGTTGCCGAAACTTTGAAAGGGTTTTTGGTTATGTATTTTCTGTGCATTTGTGGCCTGTGGGAGTTGTTCCATTGCGTCTGTAGCGTCATTTCCATTGATAAATAGTTTCTGTTTCATCAAAAACTGTTTCCATTTGTTCCAGAATGTTGGGGCATGCACCTTAACGATCCCTAATTTTGGTAACTCCACGGTTTTTGTGGAAGTTGTAAGTGGAGTTATGACTCAAAACAGTCTTAGGGGTGTCGGGGTTGAGTAAAAACCTTCTTTTTGTAATAAACCCATGGTTTAAGTCCAGGGTTTAGGGTTCGGGGTGCCCATGGTTTAAGCCCATGGTTTTGTAATAAGTGCACTATAAATAAGCACTCTTGTAAAGAAGTCAGTTTAGGCTTTTGATGTAAGATGAATTGATGCAAAGCTATGGATTGTTTGTAAGAAGGTTAAGTCCCAGCTGTGTGCGTGGACGACCTCTGCAGCTGTGTGTGCAGAGGGATTTTGGGTGATTAAGGAAATCTGCAGTTGTGTGCGCAGAGGCCTGCAGCTGTGTGCACGGCTTTAAGTACTTGAAGGGATCTGTAGCTGAGTGCACAGATCAGAACTATGGTTTTTGTAAAGAGTTGAATAAAACACAGTTCTATGGATGTAACCCCTAAACTGGGGGTGAACCACGTTATATCGTGTGTTGTGGTTTTTTTTGTGTTGTTGTTATGTTCTTTTATGCATTGATAAAGATATAACTGATAAGTAAGATCACTGCTAAATACTAACTTCATTGGAATTCCCAGTAAAGGGTTAAGCAAGGCACTATTTGTTTATCTAACCACGAAGCTAAATAAGTAACTATTAAAGCTCTGCATTTTATGATTATAATTGTTAGAAGCTAAAGGTACAGTATTATCCCTCTTCTGCTTGCAGAAACCTGATTCTGCGGCACCCCATAGCTGTTTCGGGTGAGACTGCAACCTGTTCATAGGTTGTTGCCAAAAGGGCCAACACTGTGGGTCTTTTGTTGGTGCGAAGTTAATGGTATAAAGCCCGGGTCTGCCCTATAGCCCAACAAATTGGTTCCGTTGCCGGTTGAACTCAGTGTCTGCTCAAGAGGGGTTTACGTTGTACCTCAAGGGCTATGTTTTGGAGACCCTCAGTGAAAGAAATCGGTGATTGGATTGAAGAGACTTATCTAAACTTTACTGTACAAGAGAACAAAGATCCACGTCGTAGTGCAAATGAATTTTTACAAAGGTATGTTTTTTCTGATGTGTATGAAATTTTCTTTGGTAGTATCCACATAGAGTTGACCAGTGGTTATCCAGGTTAACAGAGAGAAGGATGAACTTCCAAGAATGTCAGTTTCCTGATTGGACCCCCACAAGAATTAATATACTGAAAAGGTTGAACAACAAGATATCCTGCGCTATTGATTTATGGACAACGTGAACCCTTGAAGCATTTGTGATGGAGTTTGCCATTGACACAAGAACATCCTTCAACGAAGCCGAACGGCAGTTCTTCAAAGGACCAAGGGGTAAGTACTTGAATTCATTTAGTTTGAGAATTAAAATGCTATTGGCTGAAAAAGGTATATTGCTCATTGAATCAGACTGTTAGATTTAGCACTACTAACTTATGTTTGCAAGTGAAAGTACCTTCGACGAGCAAAGTGGTTTGCTGCAAAGTGGAAAAAGGTACAAGAGAAAATTTGAGTCCTATACCTTAGGTTAGAATACCAAGTCTAACCCCGTAAGTCCAGCAGTCTCAGAGCCCGAAGAAACCCCTTTTGTTGGAAACCCTCTGGTAACTCCGCAGCGAAGACCTATTATCCCAGAGAACCCATCGCAGTCTGAAAGTAACCCTAGCTCGAATATTCCTATCGCAAGTCAGTCTACCCCAGTAAATTCCCCCCTGCCTACTTCCAGTCCCCCTCCCTCCCCCCCTAGACCCACGATGGCCCATATGAATGATGACATTAAGCTCCATGTTTTCAAAGGAACTGGATCAGAGGATTCAGAACAGTTCTGGTTTTTATGTGAAGCAGTGTGGACTGCTAAGAACACTACGGATCCAGATACAAAAAGAGCGCAGCTGGTTACTTCTTTCAGAGACTGTGCTCTGACCTGGTTCATGAAGTTTTCCAGCACTCAGAACCATGTCTTGGCTGATATAAAAGCAGCAATGATAAAGGAATTTAAGAAGCCGAATTCAGAGTCGCAGTGTATCACTGAATTGAAAGAGATTCAGCAGAGGCGCAGCGAATGAGTGTGGGACTTTGATCAAAGGTTCAAAGTTCTGCTAGATCAAGTCACGTTCACTATTGGACTAGTGCAGCACAAGGAATGGTTCATTGCATCATTGCTACCGCATATCAAAACTCCACTCATGCAATAGAAGGTTGCTGACCAGCAGGAGGCTCTGGAAATCGCGATGAAGCTTGAAACCACTCCTATCGAAGATAATTTTGGTATTGCTCAAATCCAAGCGCAGTTGGCAGCGATGGATCTGGAGCTTCGTGATATGAAGAAACGAAAAACCGGGAGGTTTGGTGTATGCAATGTCGGACAGAAGGTCATGCCAAGGAACAATGTCCTGTGGTAAGAAATTACCTGAATACTGGTGTGCCAAACCCATTTAACCCGCAAGTCCTATATTGTGAGCTCTGCAGAACAACAGGTCAGCATAGACCTGAACACTGTTATCTACTACAGAGGTATGGGCAAGTACCTAAGAACCCCTATTGTAAATTTTGTAAGTCCATAGGACATAATGAAGATGAGTGTCGCAATTATGACCTCATGAGAGAATGCACCTACGACACCTATCGGGTACAAAATGAGGGACACAGCAATGATGGCTATGGTTACCACGACGGTGCATCAGGTAGAGGTGCTTTTGGACGTCATGGTCATGGTGGTATGGCTGGAAGAGGAAGAGGCTAGGTTGTGTGTTATAACTGTAACCAGGCCAGGCATCTAGCGAGAGACTGTCGAAACCCAACTACGACATGTCGGTATTGCCGAGCAGTAGATCATGTGATCGAGCAGTGACCGCAGTTGATAGCTAAGATTCAAGAAAGAAACAGTGCCCCTACTCAGAATATTCAGATGATTTTCATCGAGCAAAGACCTACCCCAGCCATTAATGTTGTTACTCGGAGTGGAGCTACGATGGAAGTATAAAATAAGGAGAAATAGCCTGACGAGGCTTGGGTTCGTAAGGCCCCAGCGAAAGTCCCAGCATTTGATATCGAAAGAGAAAAAGAGACATTCATGGAAGCCAAGAGAGATTTTGCTGCTCCTAGCACATCAGTAGCACCTGCGCAACAACATCAGCAGCAGTCGCAGCCACAAGAAGCTTCGACAGATAAAGTAAGTACATTGTCCTCCTTTTTACAGAGTTGTCTGAAGCTCTTAAGAAATCAGAATGATTTAATTGAGTTGCAGAAAGTTATTGCTTCCTATGAACCTCAGCAAAGTTCTGGTCAGGCAAAAGCTGTTAATAGAGTCAGGAGAACTAGCAGGGAAATGAGATTGAATGCTCAGATAGGAGAGTATGATATGACTGATGTTATCTTGGACTTAGGATCAGAGGTAAATGTCTTAACTAAGCAAACCTGGGAACAAATGGGAAAACCTACCCTTGATTGGTCCCTTATATAGTTGAGATTAGCCAATCAGCAGAAGATTGTGCCCCTAGGATGATTCCCTAATGTCCCGGTAGATATTGATGGCATCTGTACTATAGCAGACTTCGAAGTTATTGAGATCATTAACGATAGCAACCCCTATCCAGCATTGCTAGGTATTGAGTGGGCATTAGACAATGATGCAGTCATTAACCTTAAGAAGAGACAGATGACTTTCGAAGGGAAAGGACTGAGAGTCATAGTCCCATTGGATCCTTCTCAAGGAGAGAGATACACAGAGCCAGTAAGAGAAAAATACCAAGATGTTTTGGACCACATCTACAATATCACAGTGAAAGAAGAAGATTATGTTGATCCTACTGCCGAAGGTATCATGAATTGGCAGTGTGACAGCTCCTGCATGACAGATTCAGATGATGGCCTAGAGAATTGGCAGAATAGACTGTATGAGCTACATGGCCATCGATGTGCCAGAATTACCAAGTCTCTTAGATGGCTTGGCTCACAAACAAGAACCTTACCTGTTTTTGATGGTTCGATAGACCCATAAGAGTTTATTGTGCAATTCTTAGAGCAGGTACCAGACTCACAGAAAATGGAGACTTTGGATTCAGCATTCAGAGCCACAGCAGCCAGATGGTGGAATGGTCACAAAAAGTACATTCATAGTTGGGAAGCATGCCAGAAGTCCCTTTGCCTAAGATTCAGAGACCAACCTCCGGAGGTGCGAAGCAGGTTTAATGGTAAGACTAGTCCTCAGGGACATTTGGAGCAATGCTACGAGGCATGGAAGCATGTACCTCGTGAAGAATGGGTACATAGGTTTGTGCACATCCTGGAACCTATATCAAAGAACTGGTATGCGGAGGCTGAGCTTCACCAGGACACTGTAAGTTGGGATTGTCTTGTTGATAGTTTTGTGCTTACCTTTTCTACTAATGAAGTTTGTCTAGATTTAGATGTAGCTCTCAGGTTGATCCATACTATGGTATTTGATGATCAAAAAGTAGTAGAATACCAGCCTGATTGGAAAGCACAAGAAGCTCATGCAGTCAAATATTATAACCTCGCAATTGACGAGGATGACGATCCGTGCAACATTAACATTCCTAAGTCAGAAGGACACTGCGAAGCACATGGACCAGCAGTTGAGGAACTTGAAGTGACTCAACCCCTGAAGATGTGGACCATAAACCCTAAGTATGCTACCATTGGAGATTATTGGGATGATGAAATGGTGAGCAAAGTAACCCAACTTCTCCATGAATATCAGGACCTATCTTTGACAAGGTCCTCAACAATGAAAAGAATTATTGAGGTGGTGGAAGACATTCTGTTGTGGGTTGAAGCTCGAAGTTAGGTGAAATCTTGTATTAGGAAATGTTGAATGTCCTTATTTTGGTGCAGCCAGAGTCACTGCTTATGCCGAAGAAGAAAAGATGTGTCGAAGCTTAAAATACGATCGTTGGAAGAAATCAAAATTGGCGGCGCCGGTATGTTACCTGTATTTACTGCTTGTATTAATGAGATCTTGGAAAATCTACCGCCATTTGGACAAGATATCTGTCAGATTTGGTATCATCAATGCATAGTTATGACAGATGTCGTCAATGGATTCTATAAGAAGACGCCCACACCCGTGATGTTTGCATTCTGCAATTTCTTGATTTTTACAATTGCATCCATGTCAGCTGATAGCGAGCTTCAGAAGTTAGTGAGAGAACTTGAACAAGAGGGTCTACCGCACCTTTTCAGCCACCCACCTACGTATGCAACCCATGAAGAGACTCCCCTAGCACCAACCCAGCTAATGCAGAAACGCTCTACCAGAAAAAAATTTAAACCTGAAGTTCGTTCGAAGCAGAACGAAGACAGACATCAGCAATCAGGGAAAACACCGGAGGATCCCGAGATGCATCTGTTTGGCTCAGCAAAGGTTCCATTTGAAGAAGATGAGAACATTGCACCGCATCATCCACCATATCTCCTGCCAGTTCGACCAGCAGTTTAGCTCCCTCGACGGACGAAGAGGTTCACATTACGCACCCCTTCACTGCCACCGGGTGTGCAGCTGGTCAGGAAAATGATATGGAAAATAGACCAGCTCAAGTACGCTGACCACGATACAAATGATCATGGGAAATTTCCATAGTTCACACGTGGGACATACTTACACTCTGTCCACTATCAAGAGACTGAAGCGACATTATTAGAAGTAAAACAGTGGGCTGCTGGCTTGGACAAAGCTGGTTTGTTGAAGATGCTCGATGTGCCCCACTTCGGACGTAGCACACAGGTAACCGTGGTGGTCAAACAATTATTGGCATTGGTACACGATGTGTACCTATGGATTGGAAACCAGAAAATTGCTATCATTAAAGAACTCATTCACCAGATTATAGGCCTGCCGAAGGAAGGACTTGACCCTAACATTGAGTTTTTGGGAAAGCATGAAGATATGAAGCTAGCACATAGCATGAAGGAACGCTTCGGGCTGACGAAAGGGAAATGAGGGTATCAAACCTTGGCCATTTAGCATCACAACATTCGCTTTGCAGCTAAACTCTTAGCCTGCAAATTGATGAGAAAGTGCAGACCATATGAAGTGCCTGCCCCGATTGTAAGTATTGCTGCGAACTGTGCGGAAGGCTACATTTACAACTGGGCAGCATACATCACTAAGGAATTTCTTGAATATTCCTGCGATGCACAAGAAAAAGGTAGACCCTTTCACTATTCATGGCCGATCATACTTATTGCCCTGATCGGGTGGAAAGAGCCCACCGAGGCACAGTTTATTGATGTACCTCCAAGCATGTCCGATGCAGCGAGGTAAGCATCACTCTGGGTGTCATAGGACAAAGCATCCCAGCAAATGACGAACATTGTGTTCTCCTTTTACACCATGAGTATCTCATATGAGATTGTCAAGACCTCGCGGCTCAGTAATGAGCTATTCTCTCAATATGATGGAGTGGCCAATTTCAGAGCCGACATGCACAATGTCTTTATCCAGGCCCACGCAGATCAGAAGAAGGCATGCTGGAAGTTGCCATATATGGTGACCAAAGACGACATCCTCATGGTAATTTAGCAGTGGCCGGCTGAATGGCTGAAGGACGAAGGAACAAAGCCCAACATCCCAATCCCTTCGGTCACCAATGTGGGCACTCGCCCTAGTGAGACGTAGCAGCAAGATCCCCCAGAGGACATCGAAGGGAAAACCAAGTCGTAGTAGAGTGAAACCGACCGGGGTGGAGATGGCAGAGACAAAGGAGAAGAAGAGGAGTCAGTCAAAACTATCTCAGACCCTAATCGGCCAGATAAGCGCAAGTCACTAGAGGCCGAAGAAGTGACCAAACTTTAGTCCCACAAGAAAACGAAAGCGCCTAAAGACAAGAATATCGACGAAGAGCCTACCCTAACCAATGAAGAGCTTAATCAGGCTCTGTCGAAATCCACAGAAGTTCTCACCAAGAAATGGTCAGAGTTTGCAGACACGCATCTTAATGCCATCACCAGTGTAACAAAGCAAATCTTGGAGCTAAATTAGTTAGCATAAAAATCAGCGACAGGTGCTGCAACAAGTAGTGCCCCAGTACCTGTGCAGCCAGACACAAGACAATGGCCGGTTAGAGAACACCGAGGACAAGTCTCAAGTGCCGCGCTCATCATAACTGACGCAGCATCTCACGCGGAGATGAGCATGATAGTTGGAATAGATTACACTAAGATGTCCATGATGGATATACATCTCTGTCAGTCAGCCATCGCGAAGGAAATCCAAGCCCGAGACCACCACTCACAAATACTGTTGGAAAATACCAGGAAGCAGAACGATAGCCTCATAGCACAGTTGGAGGAAGCGGAGCAGAGAAAGAGCGACACAGAACATCAGCAGGTGACATTGGCACGAGTATTGGAGGAGGCGTGTCGAAGTCCTCCTGACTTCGACATCCAGAATGAGGAAGAACCGGAGCAAATAATCACCAAACTAAAAGACTACGCACAGCAGTCTCGTAGTGAAATAGAGAAGCTCAAAGTAGAACATGAGGCTTAGATTTTGGAGCTTCAACTCCGCATCACCCCAGAAAGCCCACCATAGGTCAGGGAGCAACGCCGAGCAGACATTCATGCTTCATGAGCAAAAATCTCGGATATTGTGAACAGTGCAGCAAAGCTACTAGAAGATAGTGTTGAGGCCTGGACCACCCTGCAGGAACATCCAGAAGTCGGACAGCTGCAAGAAACCATTAGGTAGCGACAGACAGAGTTGGATACAGTAAAAGAAAAAATTAAGACTCTGCCGCCTATGGAGAAAATTCTCAAGGTAAAGTGAAGCAATGAACTCCAGCAGGAAATTGAGTCATGCAGAGCAAAAGCAACAGAAGTGGAAAATTCTATGCAGCCACTTATCAGCGAATATTTCAAGTTGAGTACTGCTGTGGACACCCAACTCAAAGTTCTGAAGGAATATGATGCATTTGCGCAGGAAAAGGTCAGTGAAGCATCATCCACAGTATTGCAGGAGTTGGTTGAAAAGGAGCAAGCAGCAGACAATATCATGCGTGGTCTCAACAAGTAGTTCACTATCTTCACTGACAAAGTTCATCTACCAGAAGAGCAGCAAAGTGTCCCGAGATGGGCCACTGATAAGTCTTAGGGGCCTGTTGGGGTGTGCACCTTAACGGTCCCTAATTTTGGTAACTCCATGGTTTTTGTGGAAGTTGTAAGTGGAGTTATGACTCAAAACAGTCTTAGGGGTGTCGGGGTTGAGTAAAAACCTTCTTTTTGTAATAAACCCATGGTTTAAGTCCAGGGTTTAGGGTTCGGGGTGCCCATGGTTTAAGCCCATGGTTTTGTAATAAGTGCACTATAAATAAGCACTCTTGTAAATAAGTCAATTTAGGCTTTTGATGTAAGATGAATTGATGCGAAGCTAAGGCTTGTTTGTACGAAGGTTAAGTCCTAGCTGTGTGTGTGGACGACGTCTGCAGCTATGTGTGTAGAGGGATTTTGGGTGATTAAGGAAATCTGCAGCTATGTGCGCAGAGGCCTGCAGCTATGTGTGCGGCTTTGAGGACTTGAAGGGATCTGCAGCTGAGTGCGCAGATCAGAACCGTGGTTTTTGTAAAGAGTTGAATAAAACATAGTTCTATGGACATAACCCCTAAACTGGGGGTGAACCATGTTATATCGTGTGTTGTGGTTTTTGTTGTGTTGTTGTTATGTTCTTTTATGCATTGATAAAGATATAACTGATAAGTAAGATCACTGCTAAATACTAACTTCGCTGGAATTCCCAGTAAAGGGTTAAGCAAGGCACTGTTTGTTTATCTAACCGTGAAGCTAAATAAGTAACTATTAAAGCTCTGCATTTTATGATTATAATTGTTAGAAGCTAAAGGTACAGTAATATCCCTCTTCTACATGTAGAAACCTGATTCTGCGGCACCCCATAGCTATTTCAAGTGAGATTGCAACCTGTTCGTAGGTTGTTGCCAAAAGGACCAACACTGTGGGTCTTTCATTGGTGCGAAGTTAATGGTATAAAGCCTGGGTCTGCCCTATAGCCCAACACAGAAACACCCATTTCGACAAATCTGAAGGTATAATGTTACAGTGACAGATTTGTTTTTTTTTCTTAAATCTCTCATATTTTATCAGTTTTATTATTAGATCTTTACTATTTTAGTCTCGGACATTGCCTTCCATGGCTGTGTATGCTCTTTACGTGCACCTTGTACGACCACGACAAATCAGAAACAGTAAGGAAAATTTTTTTTCTTATTTTCTCAGGTATGTATGCTCTTTGTTGTGAACCTTGTGCGATCACGACAAATCAGAAACAACGAGAAAACATGAAAATGTATACTTTCCGAGTAAGCTAACCAAGATCTAACCCTATTGTGTGGAAAAAGGTTTTTTGTGATTTGTATAAAAAAAGGCAAGCATGGAGAACGAGAGGGAAGAGTTGTAAAAAAAAAACAAAAACAAAAACAAAATCCCCCCTTCTCTTTCCATTCTTTTACATACCTTTTAAACTTAGCTCTCATGGTCCAAAGTTTTTTTATTCCTTAATAAGTCTTGAGTTCAAGTTTTATTAAGCTACTTTTTAGTACATGCAATTTCTATTTTCAAGTTATTTTACTGTAAAAGTGCATCTCACTTAAATAAAATAAAATAAAAAGTGAGTCACTTAAGTCTTTTAATTTATTGCCGCACTATTTAAAGTAACATTATTGTAAAAGTGAACATCACTTATTCTACAAAAGTGATTCCCTTAAAAGTAACATTAGTGTAAAGTGATTGTCAATGGTTGATATTGGGAAGATGGGGGCTCTTTTTTTAGTTGGTCAAGTTAATATCTGCCACGTCACTATTGGGGACATCTTCAACATTTTCTTTGATCAAGCATAACTTCATCATCCATAATCAGTTTTCAATGTCATTTTTTTTAAACTGTATATTTTTTCAAGCTCTTTGCATCTAGCCATTTAGTTTCTATTCTTTCAGTCATTATTTTATAGTATGGCCTCCCCTTGTGATATTATTCTTACAAGTTCTAACTATTTCTCAAGGAAATCTCATGTGGAGGATGTTCTGCGAAGTAGGGGACTTTTCAGGATAACCTCAGGGAAAGAAACAGAACCCATTGATGATGATAAGAAAATTAAATGGGAAAATAGATGTGATGAAGCTCGTGGATTGATTGGGATGTCAATCTCTACTGATTTGCAATTCCACATATCTGGAATTGATAAACCTGATCAAGCTTGGGAAAATTTGGAATTTGTGTTTGGTAAACACAATGAAATTCAGGGTCATCAAATTGAGAATGAGTTGATTTCCTTGAATCCAAGTGATTTTTCATGCATTCAAGACTATTTATCTAACTATAAAACTCTTAGACTCTTATGTGCATAATGCAAGATTAAGAAACAAGACAAATAATGTATTTATCATATTCTTTCCAAACTTGGACCTGCATATTCTATTTTTGTATCTACATTATACTCCATGAAAGAATCCTTGACTGCAGCTAGCTATCAAGAGCCTAGTCTTGAATCCTTTTGTGATTCCTTAATTAGAGAGAAAGATAAGTTCATTCATCTTGGAATAATTAACAATGCAGATACATCTAGGAAAGCCTTATTGTCCCAACAGAAAGAAAAGTCCAAGCCTCCCAAGAAACAAAATTTTCGCAATAATAATCCAAACAAAAAGGGTTCCTATAGCATCCCCGACCCTTCAACTGGTTAAGAGGACGCTACGGTGTCCTTAACATCCGGGAAAACCCCCCCATGAACATGAACATACATAAAACAGAAATGATTGAACATAAAACATGCCAAGATGCATAATCATGCACATACACAGTGGAAGCAAACATATATTCATTCATTCAACATGTTCATCATAATTTATTAATAGTAAATATGATTGCAAAAGTAAAATAGGCAAGATTACTTATCTTATAAAGAACTCATCCTGCAACTAGCTACGTTGCTGCAACATTACACCCAACCATAGGCCAGCGTGCTCCTTAATCTCTCAGCAACACTGCCACCCCCGAGCTGGGCATGATTCCCCAAGGAATAAGGAACAAGCGGGCTTACACATAGCCAATGATACACAAAACACAGCCAAGCTAACACAGTTGGGTTTATCAGGCCATCTAGGAGCTGGGAAAGGCTAAATGCTAAGCTGGTGAGCTCATTATAAAGCTAGGGACACCTACACCAGAACTAGCCTGACTTCTAAGACACCCACACACACCCAAGACAAGGAATTAGTCCCTTCTCTGCTACACAATCCCTCAAGCCCTGACCTCCCTTCTAATGCTATTTAGGGGTTGTGGAGAAGAAATCCAGCCCTCTAGCTCTATCTGTGTGGTTCCTAAACACACCAGGTTTGTCAAGCAAACCAAGCCCTCATCCCCACTCCAACACAGTCCGAATACCAACCACTACATACATGTATCCAAATAAGTTATTCACCACTTGGATAGGGGAAATCAATTCCTGAGTTGTTCTTGGCCCTATCATGGCCAAAACGACTCAATAGTAATCTACAACAACTCCAAGACATGAAATGAAATCACAGCAAATGAACAGCATGGGGAAACTACCACCCCGGCTCAACAATTGAGTGATGGGAAAATTACACAGTCCTGAATTCAGTATGGAAACACATACACATTGTAGGAAAATCATGAATCACCCTTCACAGGGAAATCATGGTGACAGAAAACGGCTCTCCGGCTTGCTGCGTGAGAAATACAACCAGCAATCCCAATCGGTTCTTGAGGATGAGCCGATAATGGAGAGAATGGCATAGTGGAGAGAATGGAGAGTCCGCATGGAGTGACGACGATGGTGGTTTCCTTGCCAATGTGAGGGTCAACTTGTTGGTGGAGTGTATGTGTAGGCAAGGACTGACAATCCTGCCACACTCCACTCCCCAGCCATAAATGCCCCAACTAACAGCATAACTTTTTAATGGTGGTAGTTGGATAATACAAGGGAAGGTGAGCAATTCAAAAGAGTTTAGCAGCTGACGCATGGATTTTCCCCATAGGTTCAAAGTTTAATAATGTCCATTGTTATAAGCAAACTCTACCAAGTGTAAGTAATCCTCCCACTTGGTTGGTTTGTCCATCATGTACATGCGAAGCATATATTCAAGCACCTGATTAACTCTCTCTGTCTGCCCATCTATCTGAAGATGGTATGCAGTGCTGAAGTTTAGCTTTGTACCCAAATCTGCAAACAACACCTTCAAAAAATTGGAAGTGAACTTGACATCTTTTTCAAAGACTATTGCCTTAGGAAATCCATGCAATTTGAAAATATCCTTCATGAAGATCTTTGCAATTTCATTAGTCTTATGCATAGACTTGTTCGGTATAAAATGTGCTACCTTTTTCAACTTGTCTACCACCACCATGATGGAATCATGCTATCTCCAAGTCATTGGCAATCCTGTAATAAAATCCATGGAATTAACTTCCCATTTCCATTTTGGAACTGGAAAAGGCTGCAACAAACCTTCTGGGTGTTGATGCTCCACCTTTACTTGCTGACATTTCATGCACCTTGAAATGTATTTAGCAATATCCTTTTTCATTCCTAGCCAAAAGTACTATTTTCTAGCAGTAGCAATTGTCTTCTAGTATCCTGGGTGACTAGAACATGGAGTTTGATGGATTCATCCATGACAACTCTCCTCAGTTATGCTACATTTGGAATATAAATTCTGTCGTTATAAGTAAGAAGTCCATCTTCTTCCAATTTATATCCCTCATACCTCATCTCAAGACTTTGTTGCTGCAATTTATCTTTTACTAGCTCATATAATTAATCTCTAGCAATAGGATTAACAATCTGCTGCCTCAAATCTAATTGAAAAATACTAAGAGATGCCACATGCATTTCTTGCATCTTCCTGCTGAGTGCATCAGCTACCTTGTTCTCTATTCCTTTTATGTGCTTGATTTCAAAATCAAACTCACATAAAAACTCCAGCCATCTCACTTTCCTAGCATTCAGAGTAGGCTGATCAAATCGATACTTCAGACCACAATGGTCTGTCCTTAGTTTGAATCTTCTACCCATCAAGTAATGCCTCCACATCTTGAGGGCATGTACTATGGCTACAAGCTCTAGATCATGAGTGTAATAGTTCTTCTCATGCTCCTTCAGCTTTCTCAACTCATAACATATCATGTGGTTGTCTTGCATAAGGATTCCTCCAAGCCCTTGTCCACATGCATCGATACACACCACAAAATCCTTCTCTGGATCTGCAACTTTCAATACTAGTGCACTAGTGAGAAGATTCTTCAATTACTGGAATATTTCTTCACACCTCGATGTCCTTTCAAACTTATCCCCTTCCTTTGCAAAGAAGTGATGCCATGTGCAACTCTGGAGAATCCTTCAATGAATCTCCTGTAGTATCCTTCAAGTCCCATAAAAGATCTTACATCTGTAACATTTCTTGGAGTAGGCCAATTCATAATAGCATCAATCTTTTCAGGGTCCACAGATATACCCTCTTCTAAGATAATGTGACCCAAATACTAAATTCTATCTCTATAGAAGTTGCACTTGCTTAGTTTTGCATACAGCTGATGCTCCCTAAGCAATTTCAATGTCAATCTCAAATGCTCTTCATGGTCTTTCTCATTCTTAGAATAAACAAGAATGTCATCAAGGAAAACAAGAACAAAATTGTCCAAATACCTACTGAAGACACTATTCATAAGGCACATAAATGTAGCTAGTGCATTTGTGAGACCAAATGGTACCACTACAAACTCATAATGTCCATACCTTGTTCTGAAGGATGTCTTATGAATGTCTTCATCCTTGATTCTCACCTGATGATAACTAGACCTCAAGTCAATCTTGGAAAATACCTTTGCTCCTCTCATTTGAACAAAGAGGTCATCAATCCCAAGCAAAGGGTATTTATTCTTCACAATAACCTTCTTCAATTGTTTGTAATCAATACACAACATGAGTGTACCATATTTATTCTTTACAAATAGAACTGGTGTTCCCCATGGAGACACACTCGGTCTGATATACTTCTTCTCTAGCAACTCTTATAGTTGCATCTTCAGTTCTAGCATCTTCGGTGTACTCATCTTGTAGGGTGTCTTGGACACTAGTGCTACTCCTGGCACAAGTTCAATTGTGAAATCAATGTCCCGCTTTGGAGGAAGCCTTGGAATCTCATTAGGAAACACATCACTGAAGTCCTGTAACACCTGATAGTCTTCCAACCTAGGAGTTTCATCCTCTGTTGCCTCCAAAATATGAGCTGCATACAACTGGAAACCCTTCCTATAGAAATTCTTCAATTGCATTGCTGAAATCTGTCGTACTGAAATCACCTTCGGAATACCTTTCAGAACTATTGGGTTTCCTTCTTCATCCATGCATTCGAAAGTCTTGTTATAACAGTCAAGCTTTACCCCGTGAGCTCCTAACCAATCCATTCCAATGAGAACATCATAGGAACCAAGCGGTAGAACATTTAGATCTACACAAGTGACCAATCCATTCATGAACAATGGACATCTCTCTACCACTTCACTAAGCTTTCTCTTAGTTCCAGTGGCTAGCTGAACTAACCAAGATTTTCTATGCTTTACCTTCTTAAAAGCACAAATCTCTACTACTCTAGGAGTAATGTAACTGTGAGTAGAAGCAGGGTCAATAAAAATAGAAACAGATTGTTCAACAATCTTACCTGCTACTTCAACCACAGGTGACTGGTGATTTGCTTGATGGTCCTCCAGTGCTACATAAATCCTAGGGACTGCCCTTGCTACTTGACCCACTATTTCTGCTTCTTGAATTTTGTAAGTTGGCCTTGCACTCTCATTCTCGAGTGGAAAATTTATGCACATGTGGGGTCCTCCATGTTTCCAACATTGAAGTGGTCCTCTATTCTATTGTGGATCCTTAGGCTTTTCCCCTGTCACTCCAACTAGCTTACTCACAATTTGGGATGGCTATTTCTATTGATTCCTGAAGTTAGAAGGTTTGAAACCTTTATTTCTTTGGTCAAACTTCTCATTCTTCTTGTCCTTCCATGCCTTATGGTAATACGCTTTACCTTTGCTTTGCTCATAGCAATTCTTAGCCTTCCTTATTGCTTCTTTAAGAGTTCTAGGTTCATAAAACTCAATTCTATCTTTGTAAGACTGAGACAATCCACTCAGAAAATGCTAGACCTTCACTTTTTCATCTTTTATGTACCGGACTTATCTCAACAATTCCAAGAACTTATTCACATACTCTTCCATGGTCTGCTGTCCCAATCTTAGCTCATGGAACTCCTTAATCTTGTCATCATAATACCTATCAGAGAGGTATTTCTGCTTGAAATACTTCTTGAAATGTTTCCACTTAAGTCTCCTTTCACTGATCCTCTTTACTTGCTTGAAGTGTTCCCACCAAATGGATGCTCTTCCATTCAGGTTGAATATGGAAACTCTTGCCTTCATGTTTCTTGAATAAGTCTGCACTTGAAAGTACTTCTTTATCCCAAGAAGCCAAGCTTCAACCTCTTGTCCAGTCTTTACCTCACCATCAAATGTAGGAGGTTTAGCCTTCTTGAATTCATCCCGAGAGCGATCCCTATGGTGTCTCTTTCTTTTTATTTTACGAGAAGATGATCTTGAATTCCCGCTGGATTATTCGGAGTTAGATGACCCACTAGAAGTTCTTCTCTGTCTCCTAGTACTGGTCTTACTGCCTTCTGGTCTTGTTGTACCCCGCCCACAGTCTATATTTCTTTGCAAGTCTGTCAAACTCTATAGCATAGCAGCATTCAGATGATGCTTCTCTTCCTGGGCTTTAATCAAGCTTCTCATGGTGGCTACAACATCTGACGGTGTCTCTTGGAATCTCCTTCCATTAGACTCTATGTCATTATGTCCATTACAGACATTTTCTCCCATGGCATCTCATGCACGCTCGTAAGAATCCCGAGCATCATATCCGTCATGGGTTCTCATGACTGAACCACCACTTACTTACCAAACTGCACTATCTAGGATACTACACTTGAAGGTGTCTATGACTCTGCAAACATGTTAGTAACACAACTGTTAGATGCATATATTGATATAAATTAGAATTACTTACCTTCTCCTGGAAAAATCATAAAATAGCGATTTTTCCCAAACACAAAATTTTCTTCATCAAAGAACGTCTGTCTCAAAAGGACGACAGGGGTCAAGGGGGCTTGCCCCCTTGTGGCTTCCCTACGCCACTACAGGGAGGGTTGAGGGCAGTGCCCTTTTGTTTTTTTAAATCATTGGTTTTCGCTTAATCTGGCGCATAATATCCCTACCATTTTCCTCCTTATCGGCCCTGTAAATCCACTATAAAATTACGAAAAATCCTACTGAAAAACAACAGAGATTCACTAAAAATCCCACTGAAAACCCAAAAATTTCCTTGTATAAAATCGGGTCTCATCCCAACTAAAATACTTCGATGTTCAAAACAGCAAATTTCCTCTCGTGCTCATCGACGACCCTAACAACTAACATCATCCGATGTATTGGCGGCTCCAACAACTTAAAGTTTTCCATTGTATCGGATCTTTAGTCGTCTAAGCTTTCGAACTACTACTGGTGGCGACTTCATCAACTGATTTCCTCCAGTATGTCGATGATCAAAAACATTACCCACCATGGCATCGGCAAGGATTCTAACTCCATAACGATGCATTGGCGGTCAGAACCACTGCTCATCAGGTGGATAGTTAACTAGGCAGTAGAAATGACAAGCGCTCGAACAACTAAATCCTTTCGACGTTCGTCGGTCAGTTTAACTAATATTCTTCACTATATCGGTGGTCCAAACCACTAACTTTTGTCAATCCACTCAACTAATCTTCATCGATGCTGAAAGTCAATATCGGTGATTTCTTTGACTAAGTTGAGTTGGCGTTTCAGTGGTCTTCGGCTGATCTCCGCCGAAACTACAACTCCCACATACACTAAGTTTCGCCGATGGCTGACGAACACTTAGGAAATTTTTTATTTTTTATTTTTTATTTTTTTTCAAAATTCTACCGACCTGCCCCTCACGGGGTGGCCTTCCAACTAAATTATCCGTTGTATCGGAGGAGCTTCCCTCTTAGTCCTCCGATGATCTGACGAGCTCAGTACTTGGAGATTTTTCAACAAAATTTTCTGGAAATTTTTTCTTCTTCTTCTGTTGGGCAGAGGGAAACCTGCCTCTGTTAGCTGATCTTCCATGGCCCATTCAGGCCCAATGCTGTAACATAGGCTCTGATACCACAATGTAACGTCCCCGACCCTCCGACCGGTGAAGAGGACGCTATGGTGTCCTTAACATCTGGGCAAACCGCCCCATGAACATGAACATACATAAAACCAAAATGATTGAACATAAAACATGCTAAGATGCATAATCATGCACATACATAGTGGAAGCAAACATATATTCATTCATTCAACATGTTCATCATAATTTATTAACAGTAAATATGATTGCAAAAGTAAAATAGACAAGATTACTTATCTTATAAAGAACTCGCCCCCCAACCAGCTACGTCACTGCAACATTCCACCCAACCATAGGCCAGCGTGATCCTTAATCTCTCAGCAACGCTGCCACCCCCGAGCTGGGCATGATTCCCCAAGGAATAAGGAACAAGCAGGCTGACACATAGCCAAGGATACACAAAACATAGCCAAGCCAACACAGTTGGGTTTATCAGGCCATCGAGGAGCTGAGAAAGGCTAAATGCTAAGCTGGTGAGCTCATTATAGAGCTAGGGACACCTACACTAGAACTAGCCTGACTTCTAAGACACCCACACACACCCAACACAAGGAATTAGTCCCTTCTCTGCTACACAGTCCCTCAGGCCCTGACCTCCCTTCCAGTGCTATTCAGGGGTTGTGGAGAAGAAAGCCAACCCTTTAGCTTTGTTTGTGTGGTTCCCAAACACACTAGGTTTGTCAAGCAAACCAAGCCCTCATCCCCACTCCAACACAGTCCAAAGACCAACCACTGCATACACGTAGCCAAACAAGCTATTCACCGCTTGGACAGGGGAAATCAATTCCTAAGTCGTTCTTGGCCCTATCATGGCCAAAACGACTCAATAGTAATCTACAACAGCTCCAAGACATGAAATGAAATCACAGCAAACGAACAGCATGGGGAAACTACCACCTCGGCTCAACAATGGAGTGACAGGAATATTACATAGTCCGGAAGTCGGTACGGAAACACATACACACAGCAGCAAAATCATGAATCTCCTTTCACAGGGAAATCATGGTGATAGAAAATGGCTCTCCGGCTTGCTGCGTGAGAAATACAACCAGCAATCCCAATCGATGCATGAGGATGAGCCAACAATGGAGATAATGGCGTAGTGAAGAGAATGGAGAGTCCACATGGAGTGACAGCGATGGTGGTTTCCTTGCCAATGTGAGGGTCAACCTACTGCTGGAGTGTGTGTGTGGGAAAGGACTGACAGTCCTGCCACACTCCACTCCCCAGCCATAACTGCCCCAACTAACAGCATAACTTTTAATGGTGGTAGTTGGATAAGACAAGGGAAGGTGAGAAAGTCAAAAGGGTTTAACAGTTGACACATGGATTTTCCCCATAGGTTCAAAATTTAATAATTCCCCCTCCTTACCCTTAGGAAAATCATGCCCTTTTCATCATGGTTGCATTGACATAGCTGGTTGGGGTTCATTTTAATTAAAGTGCATATTTACATGACGCGGAAACTAATATGTGCCGTATATCACGATATACCATCGGCAACGATTTCAATCGCCGAACATAATATGACCAAATCGATGGTGGGGATTTTTCCTTTAGGTCCACACCACGATTAATTATAATATATACATCATATACATTTAATGCAAAGGGGGTCAAAACCGGGGTGTTACAGTTCCAAACCCTCTCAGTCAACTCCTTCTTTAAAAAATGACAAAGGATCCAAGCCAAAAGGAAAGAAGACTAAGCATCATTGCAATTTTTGTGGGAAAGATAATCACGATGAATCTAAGTGTTTCAAGAAGATGGAAGCCTTGGAAGCAACAATGAAGAAACACCAAATTAGCCTATATTCGTCTTCAGAATCTACCTCTCATGGACATGCACTTTGTGCTCCTAGTTACTCTTATACTGCATCTTCTTCTTCTACTTCAAATGAATGGATCATTGATTCTAGAGAATCTTATCATATGTCTAAGGATCAAGACATGTTTTTTACTATGCATGAATGTAACACTAAGCAAATATTTGTTGGTGATGATAGATCTCTAACTGTTGTAGGATCTGGAACAATTCCAGTAGAAAATGGTCATTTCAGTGATGTACTATGTGTTCCAAAAATTTCTGCAATTTGTTATTAGTCTATCAAATTACTCATTCAGGTGAAGGTAAAACTGTGACGTTTACACCTCACCAAGTTGTAATCAAGGATTTTAAAAATCCTCAAAATGTCCTTGCTACTGGAACTATTGATGATATTACCAAGTTGTACAAATTTAACAACTTTGGGTCATCACCTTTTCTTTTAGTTTTTGTTTCTCATAGTGATAACTTGAACAAACTTTGGCATGAGCGATTTGGTCACTTAAATTATCGCTCATTGCAACAACTATGTAAAGACAATATGGTGACTAGTCTTTCGATGGTATCTTGCAAGGATGGTGTTTGTTCCGGTTGTGTACTCGAAAAACATCATCGAGACATTTTTGACAAATGTGCCTCTTGGCACGCCTCGGTTCCCTGGAGCTTGTGCATAGTGACTTGTGTGGCCCTCTTCCATCTGCATCCTTTTCTGGTTTCAAATATTTTTTAACTTTCATTGATGACTACTCCAGACGCACTTGGGTTTACTTCCTAAAACTTAAGAGTGAAGTATTTAACATGTTCTTGACCTACAAGGCCCTTATTGAAAAACAATATGGTCATCAATTTATTAAGTTAAGATCTGACAATGGAGGAGAATATGTTAATAACAAGTTCACTATTTTCTACACTAAACAAGGAATCCAACAACAACACACTGTTCCATATACACCACAACAAAATGGTGTAGCTTAACGGAAGAACCGCACTTTAAAAGAAATGGCTAATTGTATGATCTAATCTAAGGGACTAAATATTCAATATTGGGCTAAGGACATAAATTGTGCAAATTACATAGTTAATCACACACCCACTAAAGTTTTATAAGGTATAACACCAGAAGAAGCATGGACTAAAATTAAACCAGATGTAAGTCGCTTTCGTGTGTTTGGTTGTGAAGCATGGGCTCACATTTCGGATGAAAAGCGGAAAACATTGTAGCCTAAAAGTGAAAAGTGCATATTTGTTGGATATTCAAAATATGTAAAAGGTTATAGATTTATTTAGCCACATTCTCATGATATAAACATTAGAAGAGATGTTAAATTTGATGAAAATCTCTTGTCCTGCGAGCCTAACTTGGTGGGTGTGCCATGTTTGTCCTGCGAGCCTGATTCGGTGATTGTGCCTTCTTCTTCTTCTTCTTCTTCCAACTTCCTTAATAGGTTTCCAACTCCAGTTTATGATGGTGACAGTGAGGATGAAAATCCACCTCCTTCTGCTCTTGTTCCTCCAATTGCACTAGCACCAATGATTCCTCGATGGGTCCGTTCAACATGTGAAGCAATTGGTGATCTCGTCGGTGATCCTAGAGATCAACGTCGAACATGTTCTCAGTTTCAATGAGCTTCTTCTCTTTTGGCTCAAGTTTTTGAGAATCATGATCCATAAAATATTGCAGAAGCTTCAGGAAATCTAGATTGGGATGCAACTATGGATGAAGAATATCGTTCCTTAATGGCGAACGATACTTGGGATCTTGTTCCTCTTCCACAAGTAAGAAAACTTGTCAGATGTAAATGGGTCTACAGAACTAAGTATGCATCAAATGGAAGTGTTGAAAGACTTAAGGCAAGGTTAGTTTCCAAATTTTTTCCCAAGTTAAAGGGATTGAATACAAGAAACCTTTGCTCCTATCGCAAAAATGAATTCCATTCGCCTTCTTCTTTCCCTTGCAGCCTTACATAATTGGGAAGTCCATCAAATGAATGTCAATTCTACCTTTTTACATGGTGATTTACAGGAGGAAATTTACATGGAACAAATTCCTAGATATGTTCAGGATAACTCTAGCCTTGTCTGTCTCCTTAAGAAATCCTTATATGGCCTTAAGCAAGCTCCTAGAGCTTGGTATGCCAAAATGGATAGCTTTCTCCTTGATATTGGTTTTTCTAGATGCCATTCTGACACCAATGTCTATACCAAGAAAGTAGGAAACCATCTCATCATACTTTCTCTTTATGTTGATGATCTTATCCTTACTGGTAGTGACCCTAAACTTATAGCCCAGGTGAAATCCAGTCTTAAGCAAAATTTTGAAATATCAGACTTAGGACATTTGCATTATTTTCTTGGTCTCCACGTCTTGCAAACCAAAGAAGGAATCTTTCTTTCCCAGTCTAAGTATGCTTGTGACCTTCTTCGTCGCTTCCATATGGAAGATTATAAACCAGCCCCTTCTCCCTTCCAGTTTGGAGTCAAACTGTCTACCACTTGTACTTCCCCTGAAGTAGATGCCACCTTGTATCATGAGCTTCTTGGTAGTCGTTTATACTTGACTCATTCCCGTCTTGACCTTTCCTTTGCCGTTGGTTATGTTGCCCATTATATGAGAACTCCTCATGAAATTCACTAGAAAGCAACAAAAAGAATACTTTGATATATTTGAGGTACAATTCAGTTTGGGATTCATTATAGTACAGGGGGGGAACCTTTGTTGGTTGGTTTCACTGATTCAGATTGGGCCGACGATCCTGATGGTCAAAATTCTACTGCATGTTATGTTTTTATTCTGGGATCTAGACCTGTCACTTGGGCTTGTAATAAACAACAAGCTCTTTCTCTTTCTTCAGCATAAGTAGAATATCAAGTCCCATTTAATGCCAATCAGGAAGCTTTATAGCTTCGGCAGATCCTTTCAAAGTTTGGATTCGAGCAGTAGCAGCCTACTCCACTTTGGTGCGACAATCAAAGTGCCATCAAGCTTGCCAAAGATCCAATTCTACATTAATGTAGAAAACACATTGAGATACACATGCACTTCATCATAAATCTTGTTCATCATCCTGTTCTTGAAATTCTCTATTTCCCTACAGATGATCAAGTTGCAGACATCTTCACCAAGTCTCTTACAGAAGTGAAGTTTTCTAAACTTCGATCTATGTTAGGAGTTCAGGAATGTGTCCTTAAGGGGGGCTAGGCTCTAATGCCTCCTTCCTTCTCCTAATAGTGTCACTTTTGTAAATCCTTCAATCCTATCCCAAGTTGTTATTAAGGGGGGATGTTAGGATATTTAGACACTTAGGGGTTATTTAAGATCAACTTGTGTAATATATCTGTTAGGTAAAGTGTGTTTCTTTAGTATGCATTAGTATGCATTTGTAAATATTCTAATCCAATGGTCACGATATGCTCTAGACATAAAGTGATCCGACGGTTCAACTTCTCTTAGATCATACCTACCACTGACCCGTGGCTTAACACCCGATTGGTCAATGATCTCTATTTAAAGAGCATGGAGGGTCCTTGGCTAGTTGATCGATTATGACAAGCTCATGTAACTTTCTTCCTTTTTGTATAATAAATTGCTCCAAGTAGCTATTTTCCGCGGCCGTGGAATGTTTCCCTCTCGAGGGTTTTAACCACATGACAAACATCGGTGTGTTGATCTATAATCTATTTGTGTGAAGTGGTTGTTCAAGGTGATTGGTCTTTTGGGAGTACCCTGTGTACCTAAACAGTCTTAACCATGATAATGGGACAAAAGTGTAACCGAAACAAGTCTTAAACCACTACACATGCCCTTTAAAAGGGGTATTTAGCCTTAATATGGGATATATGTGCCATTAGACTATTTTATGCATTGAATATTGTTCTTGAGGGATTGAGCATGGTCATATATCAACCATTATGAATATTTTTAGTTAAGAGATAGTTATGAGGACACTACCATGGTCCAAGGATAAATCCAATATTCTATGGATTAAAGGATTTTTTTATGGCTCATGGACAAATCACAAGGTCCACACTACGACAAGACCTATAAATTAAATCTAAATGGGATAATGATGTCATTATAAGGTTTGGGACTATGAGCAATGTCATAGAAGAAAAGGTAGGGTCCTAGGACCTAAATGAAGCTTTTATGGATCATGAGCTATAAATGACTCCTTTAATTAGCACACATGCCTTCTAGATGGGATATTTGGCCTCTAGGTTGGGTATGGGTTCCATTATGAGGTTATGTGCACTAAGGACATGTCTTGATGTCTTAACCATGGGTATGGGTTCCATTATAAGGTTATGAGGTTTCACTATTTGATATGCACTAAATCGCATATGCTATATATCGCATATGAGATTTAGTGATCACGTAATACAAACTGTCCGTTAAGTAAAAAGCAGTGTATGCATATCGCATATGCGATAAAATAGACATGCGATATATCGCATATGCGATATGTGTTTTATAAAAAATCTTGGGTTGTGGGATGTGGGCTAGTTTTATTGTAGAAAAAGACATAATTCTTCTAAACCCGTGCATAGAGAACTGTTCAACTTGCAATTTAATCATTTCTTACACAAATCCATAGGATTTGTACAAGTTTTAGTGTATTTCAATGGGGAATGTACGTAATAGAGGCCAAAAATCAGTGAGGAAGGTGCTTACACCAAAAGAAGTTGAAAATAAAATACAAAAGAAGAGGGAAGATTCAAGAAATCATCAACATTCATTGGATGAGAAAATAATTCCCATTCCCGCTCAACAGATACCTGACATATAGGCCGAGGAAGATAATGAAACATTAAAGGAATCTTGTTATAGGGGAGGTGATATTCTTGGTCCATTATTAAACAGAAAATCTTGTGATGAGTTCAATCATTGTGTTCCTAACGATGCAAATGTGACTCCACAACAACCATTCCAGGTGGTTCAATCTCCTAGTCGAAGTTGTTAGCATGTAGTGGATGTAAACGTCACTCCAACATTTCAAACAGCAAGAAATATCACATCAAAAAGAAAGAGAACTCCTAAATAAATATAAGTGGATGAGAGAGAAAAATTGACTTCCATGGAAGGTAAGGTGGCTAAACGCACTATCTTTCGTCATTGTTCTCAAATAATGAAACAATATTTTGATAAAAAATACGAAGCCGGTAAATTCCAATTGTTTTTAGCTTTGCTTAAATCTAGAAATATGGAAACTGTTAGAATAAAGTTAGGCATAAGAACATTGAAGAATATCGAATCAAGTAATCACATTGTTAAATCTCTTGCTACTGCATTCACATTGATTAGTAAAAAAAACCATTCATAGGACTGTAATGTGGCTCGCTGCATATTGGCTTAATCAATTGTATGTAGATCCACAAGACAACGTCATTTACTTAAATGCACATCACAAATTGTGCCTTTACATCCAAAGACACTTACAAAATATTCAGTGAAATTAGACAACCGTGATGTAGAGGGACAAATGGAAACATTATCAGAATTTAGTGAAAGGTTTCCCCGCAAAGACATGAAGTTAGTCGAAGTAGTGAAGGGACCAGTGCACACTTTTTGGCACGATAATACTAGGTATTCTTCTAACACAAAAGGATGTGTTAAAACACTGTATGGGTTCTATGAGCAATGAACCTCATGTTAAACATTATATTGACATGACACAAACTCAATTGTTTGAGATGTTTAAAGTTTTCAACGTAGAGCTAAGGCTTAGGAAAAGATCTTTTGAAAAATGCAAGCCTTAATATGTTAGAATCAATACCATATGGAACACTTGTTGTTGTAGATAACATATAGAGTTTGATCTATATTATCATACATTTGCACATATACATCGTTTTTTACATCCTAACCATGTGCAGGAATGCTCAAGTACAGTACCGCCAATGTCATCTAGAGATTTCATCCATAGCATAATGTGTCTGAGGCAAGATGGGAAGGCACATTACTTAAAACAATGTGTAGAGGGTTCTTGCAACAATTGTGGTGGTATATCATTATGGTCTGATTGCATCCATGAGAGTGAAGATCAAGAATTCGGGAATGCAATTGTCGAGAAGCAGAAATATCAGTATGAGACATATCAACTACAGGATGGGAAAGAAAGTAGGAAGATTAAATTGGTGACTTTACACATGACAGTGTACATAAATAATATTCATTTAACTAAGTGTACATTGTTTATGGTGTTTAATAACATTGCTAAATATTGAAACATTAATATTCATGTACATATTTTTATGTTTTTTTATAACACTCTTTATTTTTTTACACCAGGTGCAAGTATGTGCTTTTATTTCAAAGTTTCATGGAAAGATCCAACAGTACATTCAACATGTTGATATGGCATGGTGGAAAGATGAGAAATTCAAAACATGCTGGGACACCTTTCCTCTCAGAACGATACTATTAGTGGTTGACTTTGCAAAAAATTACACCCTACAACCACAAATTGAAATACAAAGCCAATACTAGCACTCAGAGTAGGTGAGCATAATGGTCTATATCACGTATAGACATGGGCCAGGTAGTAATGAAGAGAAATGTGTGATACTAAAAGAAAGTCACTTCTACATAAGTGATGCCCTGACCCATGACATCCATTACGTGTAGCATTACTTTAAATTATTCTATGATCATGTCATAGCTATGGATATACCATTTTATTGTTATTTGATTTGGTCAGATGGTTGTGATGGACATTTCAAGAAATCATGTGTATTTCAATGGTTGCTTTTGTTGCACATAAAATACAAGGTGCCACATATATGGAACTACTTTGAAATTGGTCATGGCAAAGGAGAGCATGAAGGTGCTGGTGCATGCATAAAACTTCCCTTCAAAGGTAAGAGATGAAGTTTACATGTGATTTCCTTTGAGACATTGCATCAATAGTGAAATGGTGTGCATCTGTGATGGGAGAACAAGCAATAAGGAAACACTGGTGGTGAATATTTTGGGAGGTGACAAATGTGGACTGATCCAAAACACATCAGGTGAACACAATGCATGGAACTCGATAGTTTCATTCAATTAGAAGCTCAGACAACTCGACCCTTTAAATTTGGACAATATTGAATGATTTCTTTTGCAGTTCCTATACCATCGACGAATGGGATGATTGTGAGTATACAGATACAGTTGATACATGGGATTGAGTGACACTTGGCACCAATTTCAAGAGGGTTAATGAAATAGACCATTTGGAATATGACCGGACACATATTTCTACAGACTATGATCACATATTGGATCTCATACAAGCAGGTACAAAAAAGTAAATTAGTAGTACCTAAATCGCTACAAGCCTTTACATTGAAAGAAATTTAATTTATGTTACATGCAAGACCTTATTTAAAAAATGTATTTTAAACTCGACCTATTTCCTTTCACAGGTCAGATATATGTAGTGGTTGCCCCAAAAAATAATGAATGGGGACCTGACTATTGGTTGGCATGTTGCTTAGAGGGGAAACAAGCCATTCTCGAACCTATTACAGATGATGAAAATATTGAATTCCCAACTAGCGTGATGGTTATAAAAGGGGATTACTTGACACTAGTAGCACAACAGAAAAGGAAGGGTGGGTATGTATATTGGGATTATAGAGCAGGAGCTATTGCATAGCACTTCACCAACCTGGTAGTTGGTATAAACATCAAGATGCACACACTTTCGAACAAAAATAGGTCACATGTATAATACTTTCTACCTCATATAGAGCAAAACAGATTGATGGACATCATCGGCAACAAAGATGATCCATATGTCCTACTCGAGTGAGTGCATTGTCAGGTGTTACTAGATTGTCCAGTGTGGCTAGATTTTTAGGTGCGTCATTTAAACTTTAAAGTGTGTGCTGAAGCACAATTTCAATTATTTAGCCTTATTTTATTCCTAATGTAATAAACCTATGATTGGCAGATACCATTCAAAGACATAATACTATTCAGAGGATACTGGACACTATAAAAACAATCCTACAACCTTAGACGAGTTATCTATAAATAATGTTTGCACATTTTCATTAGGTTCTCTTTATTTTTTTATGAGAGTACTAATGTTTATCCTTTCATGTTCCTAGGATACAAACACAATCTATGGAACATTGGAGGTTCCAAGAACAACCCGGTGTCTTTAAACACCAACAAATAGAAATCATAAAATAACATGCTCTCGAGTTGTTGCAATTTACTTTTTTTGATGTTTTTCATATTAATGTACATTTAATTACATTGTTGGGTCAACTCTTGCATCGGTGGGTCAAATCTACAAAACCCTCGACCATTCCTGTGTTGGTAGGGTTCCCATATTGACCTTGTCCATAGAGACTTGCAGGAGCCAACGTCATGCAATTTTATGGCTCCATTTGGTTTTTCACTCCAGAATCGAAAGTCACCAAATGTCCCTAAATGACATTTTCATGCGACTTTAAACTCAACATAACTCAAAAACCGAAGGTCAGATCGACGAACTATTGGTGATTACCTATAGGTGTCTCTCTCCCTCATGTTTTCATGGCCCAATGACTTCATTCTGAATAGATTTTTTAAACTAGGGTTTTTCTCAATTTCCTTCAATGAAACTCTTGCATTGGTGGGTCAACTCTACAAAAACCTCGATCATTTTTGTGTAGGTAGGGTTCCCATATCGGCCTTGCTCATATAGAGTTGTAGGAGCCAACGACATGTAATTTTCCTGCTCTGTTTTTTTTTTCGCTCCCTGACCGAATGTCACAAAGTGTCCCTGAATGATGTTTCCATGTGAATTTCAACTCGACATAACTCAAAAACCTAAGGTCGGATCGACAAACCATCGAAATCGTTGGTCTCCTGGCATGTGATTACCTCTAGGTTTCCCTCTCCCTCTTGTTTTCATGGCCCAGTGACTTCATTGTGCATTGATTTCGTAAACTAGGGTTTTGTTCAGTTTCCTTCAATGCAACTCTTGCATTGGTGGGTCAACTCTGCAAAACCCTTGGCCATTCCTATGTTGGTAGGGTTACCATATTGGCCTTACCCATACATACTTGCAGGAGCCAATAGCATGCAATTTTTCTGCTCCATTTAGTTTTTTGCTCTCGGACTGAAAGTCACCAAGTGTCCCTGAACGACATTTTCATGCAACTTTCAACTCGATGAACCGTCGACTCCGTTGGTCTCCTAGCATGTGATTACCTCTAGGTGTCCCTCTCCTTCTTGTTTTCATGGCCTAATGTGTCTAGATATCACTAAGAAAACACATGTTGCAGAATTAAGAAAACACTATGTGTCTAGAGATCACAGGCTATATTATTCTTGTACTAAAGTATAAGCCAACAACCCACATAATAAAACTAGGGTTCAGAAATTGAGACATGGAACTACAAAATAGGGTTCTATGAACTATTTCGGTTTGAAGATAAAATTAGATTGGTCAGTATCATTTAAGTAGAAACCAAAAGGCCATATATCCCTAGGCTACACTTATAAATTGAAAACCAACTAGGGTTTCATGAACTACAAATTGCATACTGTAACTATGGTTCACAAGTTATGAGATGGAATTAGGGTTTTATGACCTATTTAGGTTTTTTATATCATTATATTGGTTAGTATCATTTAAGTAGAAACCAAAAGGCCATATACCTAGGCTATGCACATACATGAAAAAAAATGAATAGGGTTGAACATAGATCATAAGTGGAAGTTCACATGCATGCATGACTTAGAAGTAGAAACACATGTACATGGATTACAAGCAAAACCAACTAAGGTTTCATGAATTATAAGAAATCCATGAGTATAGAGATGAGAGGCTATGTTATTTTCATTAAAGCAGAAACCAAAAGGCCATATAGCCCTAGGGTACAGATTACAAATTGAAAACCAACTAGAGTTTCATGAACCACAAATTGCATGCTATAACTAGGGTTCACAAGTCATGAGATGGAACTAGGATTTTATGACCTCTTTAGGTTCACATAATTATATTGGTTAGTATCATTTAAGTAGAAACCAAAATGCCATATACTTAGGCTATTCACAAACATGCAACAAAATGAATAGGGTTGAACATGGATCACAAGTGGAATTTCACATGCAAGCATGACTTAGAAGTAGAAACACATGTACATGAATTACAAGCAAAACCAACTAAGGTTTCATGAATGATAAGAAATACATGAGTATAGATATCATAGGCTATGTTATTTTCATTAAAGTAGAAACCAAAAGGCCATATAGCCCTAGGCTACACTTACAAAGTGAAAACCAACTAGGGTTTCATGAACTACAAATTGCATGCTATAACTAGGGTTGACAAGTTATGAGATGGAGCTAAGGTTTTATGAACTCTTTAGGTTTAGATAATTAAATTGGTTAGTATCATTTAAGTAGAAACCAAAATTCCATATACCTAGTCTATGCACATACATGAAACAAAATTAATAGGGTTGAACATGGATCACAAGTGGAAGTTCACATGCATGCATGACTTAGAAGTAGAAACATGTGTACATGGGTTACAAGAAAAACCAACTAAGGTTTCATGAATTATAAGAAATCCATGAGTATAGAGATGAGAGGATATGTTATTTTCATTAAATTAGAAACACAAGGGCCATATATCCCTAGGATACACTTACAAATTGAAAAAAAACTAGGGTTTCATGAACTCCAAATTGCTTGTTATAACTAGGGTTCACAAGTTATGAGATGGAACTAGGGTTTTATGACCTCTTTAGGTTTAGATAATTATATTGGTTAGTATAATTTAAGTAGAAACCAAAAGGCCATATAGTTAGGCTATGGACATGTACATGAGACAAAAATGAATAGGTTTGAACATGGATCACAAGTGGAAGTTCACTTGCATGCATGACTTAGAAGGAGAAACAGATGTACATGAATTACAAGCAAAACCAACTAAGGTTTCATGAATTATAGGAAATACATGAATATAGAGATGAGAGCTATGTTTTTTTCATTAAATTAGTACCCAAAATGACATATAGCCCTAGGATACACTTACAAATTTAAAACCAACTAGGGTTTCATGAACTGCAAATTACTTGCTATAACTAAGGTTCACAAGTTAAGAGATGGAACTAGGGTTTTATGACCTCTTCAGGTTTAGATCATTATATTGGTTTGTATCATTTAAGTAGAGACCAAAAGGCCATATACCTAGGCTATGCACATACATGAAACAAAATGAATAGGGTTGAACATGGATCACAAGTGGAAGTTCACATGCATGCATGACTTAGAAGTAGAAACACGTGTACATGAATTACAAGCAAAACCTACTAAGGTTTCATGAATTATAAGAAATACATGAGTATAGAGGCCAAAGGATATGTTATTTTCATTAAAGTATAACCCAAAAGGCCATATATCCCTAGGATACACTTATAAATTAAAAACCAACTAGGGTTTCATGAACTACAAATTGCATGCTATAACTAGGGTTCACAAGTTATGAGATGGAACTAGAGTTTTATGACCTCTTTAGGTTTAGATAATTAGATTGGTTAGTATAATTTAAGTAGAAACCAAAAGGACATATACCTAGGCTATGCATATACATGAAACAAAATGAATAGGGTTGAACATGGAGCACAAGTGGAAGTTCACATGCATGCATGACTTAGAAGTAGAAACACATGTACATGAATTACAAGCAAAACCATATAAGGTTTCATGAATTATAAGAAATAAATGAGTATATATATCAGAGGCTATATTATTTTCATTAAAGTAGAAACCAAAAGGCCATATATCCCTAGGATACGCTTACAAATTGAAAATAACTAGGGTTTCATGAACTCCAAATTTCATGCTATAACTAGGGTTCACAAGTTATGAGATGGAACTAGGGTTTTATGACATATTTAGGTTTAGATCATTAGATTGGTTAGTATCATTCAAGTAGAAACCAAAAGGCCATATACCTAGGCTATGCACATACATGAAACAAAATGAATAAGGAAAATTGAAGATACTTATGTGAACAATTTAATCCCAATGTCAATTAAAATCATCAGTATAGAGTTCATATTTGTATGTGTTTAATCCCAATGTCAATTGAAATCACGCACCAATGTATGATATTTGATGGACTTATGATTTACCCTTTATGTCCAATCAGTGCACCTTCATAATAAGAAATAAGCATTTTAACAAAATTCAGATTTTAAATTCAGATTTTGTTTAAAACGCAGTAGTAAATAAATGATTTAAACTCAGAATTTGTAGTTTGAGGTAAAGATGGTAGGGTAAGGTTCTAGGGTAGTCTAGGATGGTTTAGGATGCGAGATGAGAGGGTAATGATGAGGTTTAGGTAGCTGATTTATGACGCATTATTTTCAACCAACAATAATTTAGGTAGTGTATGGTTAGGGTGGTTTAAGGTATATATTAGAATTGTAAAGAGGATAGCTAAGATAATTTTCAGAGAACATTTGAAGGAAAATAAATTGCACGATCAATGATTGTAGTTTGTTGATAGAGGGTGGTATTTAAAGATATCTTGTTGATCAAGTGGCACTTGTACATTCCATGGATTTTCTTAGGTAAAGGGAATTTACCTTTATGATACTCTTTCTTGAAAATTCTCTTAGAAAGAGAGACTTGACCTAGATCATGTTAGTGTGTCGATTTCCAAAGGTTTTAAGGTGTGTGATAGAGGTTATGATGTTAAAAAGTTGATGATAGCCCTACCTAGGTTGTTAATTGAACCATGATATTGGTATTTCATTAAGGACGGATTTCTCAAGTTATATGTCTTTCTGATTTTCATAGATACAATTTGTTATAGTTGATTTTACAACACATGGTTGATCACATATTTATGGCCTTCCCTATCCCTCTGCAAACTCTTTATACCCCATGGGCTGATATTATACTTTGATGTTTCCAATTTCATCCCTAAAAACCCCTTTTTATTACTGTACGTGACTTTTAAACCTATACTCATGTGTACATGCGACTTTTGACCTCAAACCCGTGTACATCGGGATGTGTGCACAAAGCCAAACAATTTTGGATTTTTCTTTGGATGAGTTCGAAGATCCTGACTCTTGGCCTTCCATATGCCTTGCGATAGCTCGGATTTGACACTCCGTTACCCCTTTGGAGTGCTATATAAGGAGGCCCTTGGATGCATTGAAAAAAGGAGGAATGGAAGAGAAAGTAAACTATAGTCCATTGTTGCCATAGTTTGCTTATACTTGAGTCTGCATCCATTTGTCTCTTTGGAGCACTTAGTGTTCTTCCCAAGATTGCATTTGCTTGTCAGCTTGCTATCGAGAAATGGGGGATTGAGGTGGTGGAGGATTAGGTGGAGGACTCGGTTTCTCCGGTTCGTAAATGTGCCGATAGAGATTGTCACTTGTGTAATCTCTGATTTGATTAAACACCCCAAGCTATAGGAAGTTTCTCTCTGTAACACAATTAATTTGTTTTGGTCTTGTATGGAGTTTTGATTATCTTTGTAGGATATTCTAAACAACTTATGATTTGGTGTCTAGTGATTATCTCCCATGGTGTTGATCTCGTGATTATCTCCCATGGCTTACATAATGGTTACTTGATCTTAGTTGGATGAGTCATACATTCTTCCTTGAAGTATTGGAGATATTCAAATAGTTAGTAGGATATGTCATGATAAGGTCTATAATATCACAATATCACATAAGTGAACCACACATTATCATTTTAATTAAACACATACTTAATGAAAGACGTAGTTAAATATATCTGAAAGGCATATAATAAATATCATGTTCCAAAATCAAGTAAACCATACATATAAATTTGAACCTTGCTTTATATTATATGTACATATAATTTTTTCAAAAATGGCATGCCATGGCCATAATACAAAATAGTCGATCATAATGTACATCTGTGTGTATACAAACAAAATGTTACATGTATGTATCCCCCATATACATTAATTCTATTTATCCCCCCTTTCACTTCCAATGTCAGTGGCTTGTGAGAAGTCTATCTTTATTTTTTCTAGCTGCTTAGCGGTGATCCCTAACACTGAACAAGAGGGTCAGATCTCATTTCCGGATACTTCACACAAACCAAAATTTGTAAGTTAGTTTACCAACCTATAAAAATTCTATGCACATTTGTTCAAATTCCAAACCAATATAACATATTTACTTACTGTCCATGAGTAAGTTATGGTGGGTCATGGTGTAAGTGATGGTGCCTCACTAGCACTGACCCCGATTGGGTGATCTTCAAGCACCACTTGATCACTATCAAGATGCATAGAATAATATATATTTTAATGTCAACAAATCAATGGGTGCACCAAAAATATACTTGCATGTACAAAGAAAACTATACTACATGGAGGGACAATGACTTTTTCAAAGAAAACGAGACATACATGTACCTAGGGTGGAGAGGTGGGTGAGAGACGACCTCGATTGGGTCATTAGAGGAATTTTGGGGTATAAAATGGGCCTCCTAAAGAAAATAATAAAATAATAGTTAAAATAATAAAATAATATTGATTAATTTTGGAGGAAGAAAGAAAAAAACTACTTTTTGTGTTCGTATTTTCGACATATCTCCCTGTGTTTTTACTCAAATTTTTATCGGGAGATCTCATTAGATGCATAATTTGATTCTGCATCCAACGAGTACCCACACTGCATACTTTTGATAGACCCGGCTACCCCAAAAACAAGAAATACCTGAAAAAACGTGATGATGATGTCATCATCACGTTTTTTTAGGTATTTTTTGTTTTTGGGGTAGCAAGGTCCGTCAAAAGTATGCAGTGTGGGTACTTGTTGGATGTAGAATCAAATTCCTCATCCAACGAGCTCTCCCGATCGAAATTTGAGTAAAAGCACAATGAGATATGTCGAAAATACGAACAAAAAAAGTAGTTTTTTTTAATGACAAATATATCAATTCAACCATTATGGTTGACTTATTTTATTGAAATTCTATTGGTTCTTGAATTCCAACTCACAAAAAATTATTTTTGCACGGCTCTTCAAGCACCACTTGCTCACTATCAAGCCGCATAAAATAATATATATGTCAATGTCAGCATATCAATGGGGGCAATAATGAAAAAGATACTTGCATGTACAAAAAAAATATACTACATGGAGGGACAATTAGGGAAACATAGATAGAAGATAAGCGATATATAAATATACCTGGGGGACGCGAAGAGGTGGGTAACTAGTGGGGGGAACAAATGACACCGGGATAAAAGGATTGGCATATGCATTAGAGAGCAAGGCCGCTTAGTGGACAATTGTATCAAACATAGGTTCTGTTAGCTCTCCAAGAAACTACTCAGTGGTTATGGCTGAGTATGCTTGGTAACTTAGAATTTCATTTACTTTCAATAAGTGGATCGAGGGGATACAAGAATGGCATGAATGAAAGACTGCTAATCAAAATAATTTAATGAGCCAGTGCTCTTAGAAACTGTACATCAGATGATCAATAATAGGACAGACATATAGAATAATGCTCAGACAACCAAATACATCAAGTTTGCAGGGTTTATACAACCAAGTACATACATCATGCAGGGCTATACTAAGCATCAAGAATTTCCTCCATCAAATAATGAGCATGAGCTAAAATCATCCAACAGAGTGCAGAATAACAATGGGTAACAAAATCTGAGTACAACAACAAGAGAAAACTGTGATTTTTTTATTAAACTAGCAATCAGACATAAGCCAAAGTCTCCAAGCTCGAACCATTTCAAAGTCTTGGTTCTCAAGCTTTATAGCCTTTACACAATAGTATTCAGATCCTAAAAGCCTGGATCTGATTTAATTAACTAAAACTAACTGAACAACAATATTTAAAAGATTTGAACTAGTCTCTGAAATCAAGGAGATAATCATTAAGTAATTCCTCTTTGATTTGTGCCAAGTGCTTGATGCAGAAGAGCTGGCCTTCGAAGGCTCGGTGGGCTGGGCTGGTACATAACAGACTCGATCTGGATGATGTGGCAGTCGATCCCTCAAATCAAGGAAATGATAATGTGTTAGTCTTATTTTAGTGTTTGAATAGTTAATGGAATGATGACTAGCCTCTCAATTCCTTTAACTCGATCTGGTGCATAAGAATCGAATGCCTAGAAATCTGGAGCTGACTGCTTCAAAATCTGGATGATTTGGATACTCTGCCCCAAGCCTGATGAATGAAGTGCCGAAGATATCTCCTCCACTAGTTGGAGCATATAACCTGTTCGAATTATAGGTATCAGAACAGAACCACCTGCTTCAACAGCCTTTATTGTTGAATTGCAGATAAGAGCAAATTTCTCCCTATCAAGCGGAGTCATGCATCCACTTCCTGA
>LPNX010670649.1:74831-95689 GCA_001517045.1 Pseudotsuga menziesii
CAAAATGTACCCCTGCAACCTCAAACGAATAGTAGAGGTTTGAATTTGAACCACTTTCTTTAAAAGGCATAAGCCATCATGCATTGAATGCTCTAAATGGAGGCATAAGGAAGGGGATCAGCTCTTTCTCATGATTTCCTTCTGTGACCATCCACGGCCTTGTGCTTGCCAAAGGCTCCACTAGCCGTCCAAATGAGTCCCACAGATGCTGCTGGTAGTCAGCATAGGACAGATCACCTGGCAAAATGTGAACATCGTAGCTGCATTGTTGAATGCGTTCTAGATTTGATGATGTCCATCCTGTTTGACCCATGTCACCAACTATTGCAAAACAAATGGAAATTGTGCAGGTGGAGTCTTGAAACTGTACTCTGGTCCATAGCCTCCACATCGATGAAAGTAAGTTTTATTAGCTTCCAGTGGTCCAATTGCAACATGGTGAAAGTCGCCAGAGCCATAAAGCATGTATGAATATGAATCGCTATCCCCCCATGATGATGAAGTATACACCCCCGGAGAAGTTCTATACTCAACCATCGAAGGTACATTAGCACCATCAGTAATCCATGATACCCGCATCTGGTTCTCTCCTGCCAATGAAATATGTACCTAAATTATGGCCCTTACACGTCAAAGTTCAAATATCATGCTTGAGAACTACAATCTCGGAGTCATCTAGATGTGATAACCGTAGCCCTTTTTTCTTACAGCCTCCTTGCTAGCTTTGTGTTCTGCTAAAAGATGCAAAACAGTTATTTCTCCATTAGCCTTGATCAGCACCATGTGAGTCTCCAAGCTTGGCAACATAAGCAATATCCAACTGTTGCGAGTTGTGGTTTTGTGGACCAAGCATTTGTCACAAGGGACAAAAAAGCCCTCTTCAGTTGCTACAACGCATTTCATGTCACTCAGTAGACATTCCCGCTGCTCCAATGCAAATTGTGCGAAAACACAGTGGCTCCTTTCCAGGTTTCCCTTAAGACTGCACAGATATTCTTCCACGGCCTGCAAAACTTGAATACGATGATACAACCAACGGGTGTAAAATCCTCAAAGTCCCTGCAGAATGAAGCATATCCTTCAGACAAAAGAAAGAGCTAACAATTTACTGTCAACAAACTCATAAAACCAAGCAGTTCGATGAAAATCTCCTTCGATCGTGGCTAAGTTGGAATTATTTGATTTGGCTGAGCAAATAGCTATAATTTTGCAGTTTGAACACAAATCGAACATGCAAGATTTGCGTGATCTTCTTTCCTTATTCGCTGCTGCTTGTAATCTTGGGCCTTTGACATCTGTAGTGATGCGCTGGATCAACCATCCTCCACGCGTAATTTCCATGTATATTGAAGCGGATAGCCTTCCAATGAAATTACAACTCAAAGCTTTTGGATAAACTTTGATGAATTGGTATGTAGCTGACTTTTGGCGTTTACCCACCAATTGATATGATGAAACAGGCTCGATTGATGAGTGATGAAGCACGATTTTATTTTTTCACACGTAAAACAATTTCGGCAGCTAAAAATCATTTTGACAAACCGTCCTAGCTGCCGAAATTGGCCTGTTTCGGCAGCTAACTAAACTTCCACAGACTGAGTTAACTGCCAAAAGCTGAAATTTTTGATTTTGAAGGCCATGACTCCCAGAAGTAAAAATTTTAACCCATACTATCACCCAAAATGACGGTGTACCTTTTGGGAGATAACAGGTTCCTATGTACAAAATCATAAAGATACAATTAGAAAATTTCAAATAATTAAAAAGTACATGTTAAATCATTAAAAGCAGAATTAAAAGAAAGCGAGACATACACTTACCCGGTGGGGGGTCAGAGGTGGGTCACCAACAACATCGATTTGGTGCTCTTTAAGCATCGTTGTCGCACTAGATGCCTGCATAAAGTAACATATGTCAATGTCAAATAATACAAAGAAAACGAGACATATACTACATGGACGAAAAATGATTTTTTCAAAGAAAGTGAAACATACATGTACCTATGGGGGGATAGGTGGGTCACCAACAACCTGGATTTGGTGCTATTCAAGCACCACTAGCTCACTAGATTCCTGCATAAAGTAACATATGTCAATGTTAGCAAATATAAAGAAAATGAGACATATACTACATGGACGAACAATGAATTTTGCAAAGAAAGCGAGACATACATGTACTTGGTGGGGGGGCAGAGGTGGGTCACCAACAACATCGATTTGGTTCTCTTCAAGCACCACTGCCTCAATAGATGCCTACATAAATTAACATATGTCAATGCCAGATAATACAAAGAAAACGAGACATATACTACATGGACGAAAATTGATTTTTTCAAAGAAAGCGAAACATACATGTACCTGGGAGGGGAGAGGTGGGTCACAGACAACCTAGATTTGGTGCTCTTCAAGCACCACTGCGTCAATAGATGCATGCATAAAGTAACATATGTTAATGTCAACAAATACAAAGAAAACAAGACATATACTACATGGAAAGACAATAATTTTTTCAAATAAAGCGAGACATACTTGCATGTACAAATTAAACTATACTACATATACCTATGAAAGATGAGAAATTGGGTCACCAGAGGGTGAACTAACTACCAATGGACTAAATGGATGGGCATATGAATCAATCAAAAAGGTCATTCAGCCGGCATACATATCAATATGCTACGTAACAAAACATAAATATACAATTAGAAAATTTCTAATAATTAAAAGCATACATGTTGAATCATTAAAAGCATAATTAAAATAATACCCGTCTTTGGGAATCTTCCTCTACCTATGAGGGACATGCCTGGGATTCCACAAACTCATTGTGCCCACCCTACATAAACTATATTATATCCATATTAGGATGTATTGAATGTTGCAATCTCTAATATAAATATGTAAATAACGATGACAAATTGAAAAGTAAAGTTCTTACAACTAATGATGAAGCACCAAAATCATATGCAACATTGAACGCTGCATTAATGTCATCAACATCAACCTCCAGACTATGCGAATCTGGGGTGTCATGGGACACCAGCTGTATATTTGTTCACATAAATTGTTAGATAATTAAATAGAAATAAATTACGAAACAATTGAAAAATATGATATAAAACAAAATATAATATGTAAAGAATGAGTTTGACTTACATATTAAAGTAATCCATCATCCCAAAACATTGAATCAGGCCCATAGCATATGCTTACACACGTTGTGCAAGGGTGTGGAATAACACGACGCTCTAAACCCTCTGTGTCTCTAGTGCGATATGTAGCTCTAGTATGGTCTATAGACCTAGTAAGTGGGTCCTGAGTGTGCGATTGGAAAAACCTTAGAAGTGCCAACCCCTTTGCCTATATTTCCTTGTACAACAATCCCATGTTGAAGCAATGTATCTGCCAAGTCGAATAAGGCCTCCTGTGTATCACCAATCATGGGACCTGTAGGAGGATATACTTGAGGGGGTTTGGTGTGCGTGGAGGGTGTGGCACATGTTTAGGATCAGCCCTAGCCCCTTCCCTATCCTGGGGCATCCCATGACCCACACCCTGGAACTCTAAAATATCAAAATAGTTCACATGTTTCCCTAAGATAAATTCCGCATACAACTTCCTTAGGAAATAGCATGGGATGTCTCTATTCCCATGAGGGTCCTCATCAAAGACCATGTACCAATGATCCATCCAATTGGATTTCACATTTGGTTGCACGCACCAGTCTATGAAAATGTGTGGTTGACTGGAAGGATGGAACCAATCCGGTTCTAGGGTCCCGGAATAATGAAAACAATTAGTATTTGATTATCTTTAGTTTTTTGACATCTTTATCGCTCTACCCATTGGAATAGTATTGCCTCTGGGAATATTTGTACGAGCTAATGCTGCAGAGTGCTGCCTAGGCATTGGCAATTGTGTTTGTTATGGTATCTAATGCCTTGGCTGATGATTATCATAAATAGTCCCCCCTCTAAATAGTGAGCTAAGGCACCTCAATGCACATTTTCTTCAACATTTGTGTTCTCTGTTAAGATTAAAACAACAAATTCAAAATTGTTTTAATATTTCATTGTTTGATTTAATTCAAATTTTTTTATTAAATTCGTTTTAAAAATAACAAAAACTATAAAATTAACAAACACAAATGAAAGATTGAAAGCAATTTTGAAGGAAATGACCACTTACCTTCCATTGTATCCAACTTGTGAATCAACCCTTCCAAATTCGTCTCCAAATTCGATCAAACTCAAATGGCCCTTCTGGTTTTCCGCATTCCCGTTTCTCGTGGCCTTGATTGTGAAATGAGAAATTGAGGGTGCCGGCCTCTGTTTTTTTTTGTATTACAAATTGCAAGTGAGATATATCGCACTTACGATTTGTAACTCTTACAAAACGCAAGTGTGATATATCGCACATGCTTTATAGGCTAACTAAGCTTAGCCTTGATTTTGGGCTCAGGTTTTCTGAAGCTAGCCACAATAACGGATATGCGTTATAGATTTACATTTCGGATGTGCCTCTTCTATTTCTAAAGTGTCACTAAAAAGTGGAACCAACTTCATGCGAGCGCGCTCTACAAACAATACTATTAAAATGATATATAAATAAAAAATAAAATATGATTAAAAAAGTTTCATACAAATTAGGGTTAATTTAAAAACAAGCAACCTTTATAATTCTCACTCAAAGAAAGGATACATTTCTTATCCTTATAACATTTTAATCTTGTTTTAATTAACTCCATAAAATATTGATGGATCAAATAACATATTTAAAACATGATGTGATAAAATATTGAATGATCAAATAACATATTTGGAACATGATTTGTCTCAGATCGTATTCTAAATTATACTAAATTCTTTTGCAAGTATAATGGTGTTATTAGGAAACACAAAGCTAATATTGACGATTTTACTAAGGAAGTTCTTCTTCACAAGACTTATGAACTATTTTCTATGATATCCATTTAAGGATGGATGATGCTTACCACTAACAATTAAATAAAATGATGATGGATGATGCATATTTCCGTCATGATTATCATATATGCTAACAAGAATTTGGATCTTTAAAAAGTAAATATAGAATAGTAATCTTAAAGGAGTATTGTTTATCATTTTTATGTAATATAATGTTATAACATTAAAATAATTAATGATGTTTGAAACCATAATTTTATATGAAGGTTTATGAGTTTTTATAGTAAAATATAATTAGAGTTAATGCAAGTTATTGTTTACATTTTATGACACATTAATTGTAATGAGAATTTGGATTTGGAAAAACAACAATGTGTTAATATGAGAAAAAATTACAGCTATATATACAATTTATTATTATAATATGTAGTAAAAAAATGAAAAAGTGTTATCTAGTGAAAAATAACTTTCTTTTATTATTTGTAAATATACTGGATATGTTTACGTCAACATACTAGTTTAGTATCAAAATGATGGAAAGTTTACGTTCTTGTGCCTCTCCATGGCTTTGGATGTTAATTTTATATATGTAAATTTTAATAAAGTTTTTGAATGCCTAAAATTATGACTAAGGGTATGGGCTTAATCAACCCTTAATCAAGTTATTTTAGTTTAGGGTGTATGAACCCATTTTTACTTGTGCACCATGAAAAATAAAAGACATTTATATTTTGGAAATATGATATATCTAAACAAAAATCATTAAAAATTAGAAAATATTTGTTTTAAAAAAAATACATATATTTATCATTTGGATAATGTTTTTTTGTGTATGAAATTTCATAACAATGAACATGTGATTCATATTTAAAATCATGGTTAAAGATTGAAAACTTGATCCAAATTTATGTGAGAAATAAATGAAAGAGTGTGTGTATATGTATATATATAAAGTTGGTTCATAGATACACTGGTGAAGGGCACTTGCAGACAACATGTTTAGTTATATTGAATGGTCAAAGCTGGGCACTTTCTTCATCAAGGAAAGTGGATCACCAAGAGTCAAATTCAATAGGAGTATAAGCAGTCTCCCCATTTGGTGCAAGAACTTAATGCAATGGAGGCCATTGCTTCTTAAGGGGGGGATGAATGATCAAGATGGATATGGATGGACACCCACCTATTCCATTGGGTGAAAAAAATGTTTCTTGGTGATTCGAGGGGCTAGGGGTTGTAATGGCATACGTTGGCCCCAGTTGAAAGTTGTAGTGCTAAGAAAAAGTTACACCCAGAGGAAGTTGATGTATCAACTAACCACCTCTATCCCACAAATTTTTTGATGGTTCATCTCTTAGGGTTAGGTTTAGGGTTTCTCTTCAAGTATTTATGATAAAATTCCCTTATGCCTCCTTTTGAATTTAACTTGTAAAAAATGAACATAGTCGCTCCATCTTTTCTTAGAAATATAGCTACCACAATTCTAGATACTTTTATTTTAGAGTCTATTATGTTTATGTGATCTAGGAGGATATTGGTGGCCACCCACCTATTCCACTTGGACCCCCACCATTGTTTCTTTTAGTCTTCCAGTTTCCTTAATTGCAGCACAATTTACTATTTTTGGCAGTTTTCGGGTCCTAAACGTTCGAAGCCATTTTGAGACCCTAAATGATGTTATTTCAGCATCGAATGTCTGAAAAATAAGAGTCCATTCTAGAATCAACATTTGTTGTTTATAGAAGTAGTCCTTGAAGAGATCTTTCTAACGATGTATCATGTGCGTCAAATGGAGGTAGCATGCCAAAGTTAGGACCCCAGGAAATTGATGTACCAAGTTATCCAACGAGGCCCACATTCTGGCGTTTCACCTCCTAGGGTTAGGTTTTTGGATGTGCAGGGTTTCCATTGTTTCTAAATAGTATATAGTCCTTTGAACCTCATTATAACACAGATTTAAGAGGCATGTAGCTGCCACATCTCTTCTCAGAGATAAGCTACTAGCACTCTAGCTAATTCATTTCCATTCTGTATGTAAACAAGTTTTAGTTCTTTGATTAATGAAATAAAGTGTTATTTCCACTACATATTTGTTTCTATGGTTATTTGTGTATTCTATTGCGTTCCTGCATAAATCCGGATCAGTGGTATTAGAGCAATCTGATCTTTCTCGATCCTTCTTTGCATGTCCCCAACGAGGGCGAGGTATAAAGAGTTAGGGCTCGATCTGGTTGAACATTTGCAATATCAGCCTCGCAAATCCTAATAGCCTCCCATGGGGGATGAAAAGAAAGACAAGGGCACACAAGAGCCTATAAAAATGTTGCTTAAGGAGGCCCTTGAAAAACAAAGGAATGAGATGATGGATAACTTCACCCACATCCTTCAATGACATCCCGTTGGTGGCACATCTGCATCTCGCAGCCACTCTGGAGGCCCAACCCCCTTTAAGGTACAAGTAAACTTCGACATTCCCATATTTGATGGCCGAATAGATGAAGACGCCATAGATAGATGGTTGAATCTATTAGAAGGATATTTCTCGGTTCATGACTTTTTCAACTGGGAAAAGATTACTTTTTCACTACTCAAAGCCGCCCCCCATGTGAAGGGCTGGTGGCAAACCTACTGTGAGAGAAAGGACGAGGAAGAACCCTCTCTGTTCTTGGACATACCCACTTAGAATTCATTTTGAGATGCCATAAAGGGACAATAATATCCCGTGGGGAGCTATGAGGACAAGTACATACAATGGACTACGCTGCGGCAACAAAGAGATCAAGATGTGCATGAGATGATGAATCTGTTCCATACCCTGCACACCAAGTTGGGTATCAAAGATTTAGAGAAACATTTGGTGCTAAAGTATCGCAGTTGTCTGTACATATACATTCAGGAGGAAATGGAGTTCCTCGACATCTCCTCACTTGGTATGGCATACCGGTATGCTGCCAAAATTGAGCAAAAATTCAAACAGAAAAAGCGAGACTTTGGATCTGCAAATCAAAAGCAAGTGAAAGGTGCCTCCAAACCGCAGAACCAAGGACACAACCAAGGCATGGTAACTCAAGACAACTTTCCAAATCCACAAGAAAAAAAAAACATTGTAAAGCCGAAGAAGGAAGTGGGAAAGTGGTGTGAGTTCCATAAGAGCCCCACTCACAACACCAGTGAGTGTCGGGCCAAGCAGTCACTAGTTGCCGAGATAAAGGATTTTGAATCACATGCATACTCTGACACCAAATCAGAATGCATGCATATTAAAAACATATTACACACCTATTAACCGAGCAAATACAAAATTTATTTCACACATATTATTCTAAATGAAACATAAAAATCAAATAGAGTAGACAAAATGATTCACAGAGTATTCCATAAGCCCAAACGGTTAAAATTTACACAACGTAATATCATTTACAAGTAAAACCAAGTTCAGAGTAAAAACAAGAACATTTCACAGTCTTTAGAAAAACAGTTATGAAATGATTTTCGAAATAGTTGTAATGCCATCAAAAACATTACAGTAAGAGCTTCTTATAACTTCCATGCAGACTCATGGTCTATTTAACATTATTACAGTGCTAAGCTCTAAATCTTTCAAAACCATCGTATCTCTTCTAGTAAACGCCATTAAGGAAAAACACTAGAACATTTACCATTTTTAACTGTTGGGCTCGTTTGAACCCTAGAAACTTCCAATGATGCGAGTCCAACAAGGGATAAAACACTACACATATCACCAAATACCAGAGGTTTCAGGCTCATAGGTCTTACCAAATCCCTGGTCGTTACCAAACCCCAAGCTCTTCATACCCATCCTCATCGTTAAGTAACCAGTGAGTTTCCTAGCAAGAAAACAATAAGTTATAGTTAAAACGTGTTGTTAATGTCTGTTAAAAAAATAATAATGACTTACAGTAAAAACTGACTATGCGTAAAGAGCATAAGAACAAACCTATAATGAATTTTATATCTATAGGAAGATGATGAGAGGAGACAATAATGTTGGCATGATGAACACAGAGTTGAATAACGTAGGAGGATACTAGAGAATACAGAGTCGAATAGTGCAGAAACAAGGCCAAATGGAGGGATCAAGAGCCTTTGACTCTCCCCCAACCCACAGTGCAAAAGAGAATGTAGAATGAAAAATCCCTAGAGCTCGAACAGGGTAAAACCCTCATCCAGCTGGAAATCACCATCGTACTCTTCACATGTTCTCCTTTAAGACCCCACCTACCTTCAGTTAGTGTGAAATGTTTACCAACGTCACCATAGTTCAAACATCCTTGAATATTACTTAGTTTATTATGATTCAAATATGTTTTATAAATATTAAAAGCTAGCTCTAGTATAGGGTAAAGGAACATTGCATAGTTCAATGTTTTGTTTTGGTTTTCTTGTGAAACCCTTAGCATGGTTAGGGTCCCCTTGGTGTCCATACCTAGGACTCTTAGATGATAAAGCATGAGGCAAGCTCTCCACCAAAATACTTGCATAAAACAAGTAGTGTTAGATTTTTATCATTTAATCAATATGATCTAGTATCTTATCTAAGAGAATAACATACACAACAATAATCACCAGAGACAAGAGACACAAAGAATTTTCCTTGGGGAAACCATAAAGAAGAAAACCCTGCAACTTCCTCAGAGATAGAATGAGCACCAATGGCAAAAGCAAAACCCAAAAACACAAAGATGATCTCCGACAGCTGATCTCTCTCTCACTTGTGCAAGCTCCTCCTTTCTCACTCATGCGCTATAGTTGAGTGAGTGTGTGTCTGAAATAGAGAGGCTCACTCTCTATTTATACTAGTTTCTGACTTGACAATTACTTACCAGGGCCGACTTCTCTAGGAGAGTCTAATAACCCTCTACCTCTCAACTGTGGGGAATTTTCCCCTGACTTACAAAGGAGGGTTAATCTCTATGAATTTACATGACTTGATTACATTAATGATTCTCCTGATAGGAACATCGGGGACCAATGAAATATAATATATAAAGTATACAAGTGAATACATTCCGAAGTTAAAAATGCATCAACACTCCCTCTTAACTAGGAAGGTATTCTCTTGACACAATTTATCAACACAAGTCTTCATCACTGGATCATTCATCAAAGATGGATCATCATCAAAGCCAAACCATCATCATTGGATCATCATCAAAGCCGGATCATCATTACTTCCTCTATCTCGAGCAAATGGTGCTATCTCTCAATTCTTCTCATCAAAGGAAGTTCTACAAAGCCAGCCATTTTTCATGTTGGTTGTAGGCCTAACCTCCATGTAGGTCTTCATCAAGAGAGCCAACCCTTTTCTGTGTTGGATGTACTTCCTTCCTCTTGCAAGGATTTCTCCTACAGATCTAGTCCTTTTTCATACTGGATGCAACACCTTGCCTCTCGCAAGGATTTCCACTATAGAGCCAACCCTTTTTCATGTTGGATGTACCTCTACAGAGCCAACCCTTTTTCATGTTGGATGTATTTCCACAAAGCCATCCCTTTTTCATGTTGGATGTACCTCTACAGTTCCAGCCTTTTTTCATATATGCAGGATGTAGTTCTACAGAGCCAGCCACTTTTCATGGTGGATGTACTTCTACAGAGCCAACCCTTTTTCATGTTGGATGTACTTCTATAGAGCCATCCCTTTTTCATGCTAGATCTAGTTCTACAGACCCATCCCTTTTTCATGTTGGATGTACTTCTAAGGAGCCAACCCTTTTTCATGTTGGATGTAGGCCTTACCATCTGCAAGGTCTTCCTCTACAGAGCCAACCCTTTTTCATGCTGGATGTAATTCTCAGCACTTATATCTGACCATGGGAGGAACCAATCCTACCACCATGTCAGAAAGGCACAGCACTTACATCTGACCATGGGAGGAACCAATCCTACCACCATGTCAGAAAGGCACAGAACTTACTTCTGACCATGGGAGGAACCAATCCTACCACCATGTCATAAAGGTACAACACTTACTTTTGACCATGAGAGGAACCAATCCTACCATCATGTCAAAAAGGCTCACGGACTCATCACTTCCCCTTGGAAGAAACCTCAATATGGACAACACCAAGCTTCTCCCTGAAGTACTCAGAATTCACTATGGATAATGGCTTGTTCAACACATCATCTATCTATTCATCTGTCGCAACATACAGGAGATTCACTACTCCTCTCTACACCATATCCCTGATATAGTGATATTTTATCTCGATATGCTTCGACTTGTCATGGAACACTGGGTTCTGCGACAACTTCACACAACTTTGGTTGTCGCAATATATACAAGTAGCATCCAACTTGAGATCAAACGAATCAGACAGTATCTTCCTTAGCCACACTACCTCACAACTAGCCGAACAAGCTGCGACATACTCTGCTTCGGCTGTACTCATTGCCACACGGGACTACTTCCTACTAAACCAAGAGATCACACCTGATCCCATACTAAAACAGTACCTCGAAGTGCTCTTCCTGTCAATGGCACTGCCTGCCCAATCCAAATCCACATAACCCTCCAGGTTAATTTTCTAATTTGTATCATACTTGAGCCCATAGTCAACTGTACCCTTCATGTACTTCAGAATAAGCTTTTCATCAATATGGTGAACATGTCTCGGATATGTCAAAAACTGGCTCAATGTGTTCATAGCAAAGCAAATATCTGGTGTCATATTTGTTAGGTACATCAATGACCAAATCATCTGACAATACATCTTGGCATCAAATGACTCTAATGAAGCATCACTCAATAACTTCAGGTTTGATGCCAAAGGTGTGGCCATGGCCTTGCAGTCCATCATCTCGAACCTCTTCAGGATCTCCACTCCACACTTCCCTTGTCCAAGGGGGATTCCATCCACACTCTACCACACCTCCATGCCTAGAAAGTAGTGCATCATACCCAAGTCCTTCATCTCAAACTCGACAACAAGTCTCCTTCTTACAACTTTAATGAGTTCCTCTTTCCCTATCAGGAACAATTTATCGGCATATAATAGGAACATCACTGGTCTTCTTCCTTCAACCTTGAAGCAAAGGTTGGAATCTTCTTTACTCTCAATAAATCTTAGAGCCATCAGTAATCTGTCCATCCTATTGTACCACGTCGAACCTCATGATATTCTGCAGTCACTCCCTCTGAAGTGGAGCATCATTCTCCCTCTACCTTTCATACTCTATGCATTTAAACACTCTATACTCGAGTGACAAGTAGCTTTCTCTACTACTAATATTGTATGCATCCATCTAGGGTCACTGGATACCAAGACCCTCTATCTTGAACCTTTTCAAAATTTCTTCTCACACCCATATGTGAGCTTGTCATCCTCTATAGGCTTTCATCTTCAATCTTGTAGCAAAGGTTAATATATTCATCACTCTAGGCGATCTTCAAGCTTTGGCATGTATGTGTTATCCCATGGGTGTCTTCTAAGCTAGTACAAGGCCTTCTTTAACTTTCACACATGAGTCTTCCTGTCATGTGTCTTAACTTCTAATGGCTGCAAATGTCTCTTTGTAGTCTATGCCTTCTTTCTGTGAGAAGCCTCGTGCTACGAATCTTTCCTTATATCCCACGATGTTTCCATCTATTGCATGTTGGATCTTGTAGATCCATATGGAAGACATTACGGACTTCCCTTCATGTCTTGATATTGCATCCTATACATTATTCTTCTTGAACTGGTACTCTCCTTCCCTTTATTCTTGGATACTTCTTGATATATCGAAGGCTCTACATCAATGATGTCGCTCAACAGTGTCACATAACTAGAGTGTATCTGAGGCCTCTTGAACTCTCATCAAACTATTCTTCATTTTGGATAATTTCTTGAACTGACGTCACTTGTTCTTCAGAACAAGTCTCATCCTTCCCTTCTTGTAGGCAATTGTACGCAATCTTTCCTATAAGTCAAATGCATTAGTTGTATGGTTAGAAACATTTCTTATGGCATATTCATAATGGAAAATTCTTAAGCATAAAGATATAATCATGCAACTATTTTATCCAATACAACATTCATCCATATCTCACAGAAACTTTCAAGATGCCTTCCATCTCTACCATGACATTATTGAGATTGTGCACTAATCCAATATGTTAGCAAAGAGGTTTCATTATGATATAAGTAGCAATGGAGAGTTGTATAGCACCGTGAGCTACTTACCCAAAACATGCATATTAGTAGTATACTATCATTAATGCAAACATTCTATCGTGCATAACACATCAAATGAATATAAAGAAATGCATAACAAAACAATATCATGAAATGACAATTGAATACTTATCTTTATTTGTTTCATGGGTATAGTCCTTCTTTCAGCTTCATCATCTTTTTTATTCATAACAACACCATTTCTTATCGAAATGCTAAGATGGATAAGAGGTTCTTCAAGAATTGAGTCCTTCATGTTCCTCATTGCTTGAGGGATCTTCTTTGAATCATGAGAGCTAGATCTTTAGTTGCTCCCATCTTCTTTTCTCTTATTATGAGTCGAGCTTCATCTTGTGTGCACTCTTCCTAGAGTCTGTTGAAGTTAATCACTTCCTTTTGGAACACATTCCTCTAATGAATAAGTCCCATGATCCTGGAGGCCATTCAAGGTGGTTATCACAATTTCTGCATTCTCTACTTCTTCATCCACTACTTCAATTTGTTCTTTGATTTGAGAGACCCTTGTAAAGTATGACTATATGGTCTCTGCATTCTGGATCTTTACATTCTTCAAATGGTTTCTCAAAGTCATCTTCCAATTTATGTTCTTCTCTTCAAATAAATTGGTCAAGGAATCAAACATGTCTTTAGGTGTCTTTAGGGAATACACTTGTGGTATAAGGTGATCCTTGATTGAATCAGCAATGATTCTCTTGTCATTGACCAAGTTCTTCTTGTGTAAGGATTTAGCCTCATCTCCCTCTAGAACTGGAACCTCTCCACTTATGTAGGTGTCCAATTCATTTCCTTCAAGAACTAGTGAAATCCTATACTTCCATGCTTGGAATTTTTCATCTTCACCAAGATTTTCATCAATCTGGTATGATAGGTCATTTTGAAATGAGAACCTCAAATGTAAATAGGAAAAGATTAGATCTTACCAATTTGAGGTGTCAGTCCTAGTTCCGAATCTGGTTGATCTAGGGTTTTTTAGAGAAACCCTAATTTTCAAAACTTGCAATCTGATTAGATAAAAATATGTTCCTCCTGAAGGTGAGCTGAGCAGCATACTCATTTTACCCAAAATTGTGATCAGAATTGCAAAATATCTAAAGCCCTAGTTTTCTTCAATTCCTTCTATAGAAATTTTTGATATGGTTTCTATGGTATCTCTGAAAGTACTACTCCCCTGTGTATGAAATTTCATACCGAGGTATCCTCATATGTCTTATTTCCAACACCGCATGTTTAAGCAAAATTGGTTTCACCAATTGGGACTTATGATAGTTTTCCCAAGGTGACTTATTTCAGGAATGTTCAACATAGCGAACTAGTACAGACTTCCACGTGTGACTGTTTCACCTTCGGGTTATGAAACATTTACCAAAGAAAGTACAATATGTTCCCTATCTGGAACATCTTGATAAATTTCATTTGGACCTTTGTATCCTGAGATATAGCAATTCTCCCTAGGTGTCCTGTTTAGGGATGAATCGTTGGAGAGGCTGGAACCCTGATTTGGAGGAATCATATCTCCCAGAATATAGCGAATCTGAGGTTGAACTTGTTAAACAATGTTCAGCACAAATGTTTCCTTTTCCTGTAAAAATTTCGGCTTCCGAGCCTTCTCCAATATCGATATATAGCGAATGTACCAAAACTACTAGTTTTAGTATTTTAGGGTTTTCTGGTCTGGGGTCAAATTAGGGTGTGACTTTCCCGGAGCTTTGTCCAACCAAAAATTTCAATCTTGGTCTCTAAATTTTGATTTTGAGGAGGAGATAAATCCTATGCTGGGCTCACTAAAAAATTCCTCTTCTATGAAAAGCCCTAATTTCCCGCAATAGTGATTGAAAATGCCTGGAATCAAGTTCTACTGCAACAGAAAGATGCACCCTTCAATGGAGAGTTACCCTAGCCTCCTTTTTCTGATGATATATGGAGAGAGACCCAAAAAGTAATAATCCCTAGCTTCTGTAACTGCACGGTGTCTTCTTCTCAGGTTAGTTCTGATACCATGTTAGATTTTTATCATTTAATCAATATGATCTAGGATCTCATCTAAGAGAACAACATGCACAACTATAATCACAAGAGAGAAGAGACACAAATAATTTTCCTCGGGGAAACCATAAAGGAGAAAACCCTGTAACTTTCTCAAATATAGAATGATCACCAATGGTAAAAGTAAAACCCAAAAACACAAAGATGATCTCCGACAGCTAATCTCTCTCTGACTTGTGTGAGCTCCTCCTTTCTCACTCATGCGCCACAGTTGAGTGAGTGTGTGTCTCAAATATAGAGGATCACTCTCTATTTATACTAGTTTTCAACTTGAGATTTACTTACCAGGGTCGACTTTTCTAGGAGAGTCTAATAACCCTAGTGCCCCTCAACTGTAGGGACTTTTCCCCCGACTTACAAAGGAGGGTTAATCTCTATGAATTTACATGACTTGATTACATTAATGATTCTCCCGAAAGGAACATCAAGGACCAATGAAATACAATATATAAAGTATACAAGTGAATAAATTCTGAAGTTACAAATACATCAACAAGTAGGATATGCTTTAGTCGATAGGCTAAGTAAGATGTATTTACCTAATAACCCGGTCTTCAATCTAGAACTTGTAAGAAAATTTTTAGAGACTTTAAGCACAATGATAACCATCCTTATGCAAAACAAAACAATCACACAAAGAATAACTTATGTCAAGGCAGTCACAACTTGTGAAAACTGAAAAGCAAGTAAGCTAGAATAGTACTTGGAAAGTGTAATTCTAGAATAGAATAATATGAATCATTATTGTATCAGTCTTAATCAAAATTTTAAGATGTGAAGTGTATATTATGTGAAAATAGTTTTGGTATCCTAATGACCTTATGAATTTTTTTTTACTATGGGATTTAGGTGTTGTTACATGTGGTATCAGAGCGAGTTTCCAAACACTAGGCCTGAAGATTGGCTCAACTCACATACAAAACAAGAAAATGAAAATACTGACTATGTTTAAAAATTGTTTCTGTGTAGAAATATAAACTTCTATTTTGTAGGAAATGGAAGGAGTAGAAGCATCTGCTGAAGATGGATCATATCATAATAATCCAGATAATATATATGTGGAATTAAATAATCAACCATCTGAATTGCTTGAAACTTTAAAAGACTTAAAAGTTGAGTTATAGACTGTAAAGGAATATAATGAAAGAATGCTAAGAGCACAGGAAGAACTGAATCAAATATTGCTAGATAAAATACATAACGAAGGCAAGGATAAAAGAAAAGAACATGAAACTGAATCTGGAACGGTATCTTACAAACGTAAAGTTAAGAAGTTGAAATTTTATGATGATGAAAGTAATTCCTCTTGAGGAATTAAAGTAAGGCCGCACTTGAAGAAAAGTATAAATATTCTAGTGAAAGTAGTGATAGTGATAATCATCCTAAAAAGAGAAAATATAAACTTATGAATAAATTCAGGTGAATTTAAAAGGATAAAACCTCCTATGTTTAAGGGTGAGGTGGAAAAGGGTGAAGAATCTGAGGCATGGCTATCAGGTATGAAAAAGTACTTTCAAATTTATAATTAGTCAAATAGACTTAAATCTTGGATGACTATCAATAACTTAACCAGAAAGGCTGACATATGGTGGTAGTATATAAAAAGAGTTAAAAAGATTGAAGAAAAGTATGTACCTAGAGGACTTTCAATAAATACTTTATAAGAAAATTTTTATTTGAAAAGTATTACAAAGAAATATATAAGGAGGTTTATGATATTAAGATAGGTTCAATGTCTATGAACAAACTAAGTAGTAAATTTTAAAGTTTATTACGATATGTACCTTTAAATAATCGATGAAAATCCTAAGATACAGAGGTTTTTGAGTTGTTTACCTCCTAGTTTCAAGGACATAATTTAATATGATAATCCAAAAACCCTTGAGAAAGCAATGAGGAAAGCTCATTTATGTTATGAACAAAGAAAAAATAAGAAAGAAGGCATACCTAACTAGAAGAGTAAAAGAATAAGTAATTTTGAGCAAATAAGGAAAGGTTTTAATCCCAACAAAAATTTCGAAAATAACTCCCAAACTTTTTCTAAGAACAATTATCAAGGAACATATTTTAAAAATACACAACATAATTTTACAACACCAAAGAATAGAGATCTATCTAATAATCATGGTAAAATTAATGAACAAAGAGACCTGTAAAATGTTGGGAATTTCAGGGACCTCATTATGCGAAGGATTGTCCAAACTGAAAGAGGAATTTTAGCAATGTGCATACAATCCAAGAGGAAGCAACTGTTGGTGATGTAGCAAACAAAATGCCCAGAATTAATGCAGCCTTGGAGAATCGACAGGCTGATCACCAAACATCCATGGTGGAAATAGAAGGTATGAGACAGAACGAGCCTATTTCTATTCTGATAGACCCAGGTGCTAGTTTAAGCTATGTGTCACCTAGTATAGCAAAACAATGTAATTTGCATTTGAAAAAGTTTGAAAAATCTTGGTTGGTTCAGTTAGCTATATGAACCAAAAGAAAGGTAGTTAGCTATCTTGAAAATTGTGAAATGTTTATGAGTTAATTCAAAACTCAAGTGAAATTAAATGTTTTACCATTAAGGTCATATCACAGGGTCTTCACTTAGTGAAACCATTCCATAGCACATTTGTTTGTGGCATGTGAAAGAATACTCTATTTTAAAAAAATATTGGAAAATACCTCCCAAAATTGTTTTTTTGTAACCCCCTACCAATATGCCTTCCCAATAAAATAAAAACCCCTATTTTCACTATATATTGCATGTATCCATTTTTTCATTTACATTTTTATACCCCTTTATATTTCTACCTTGTGCTATTTATATATACATATTTTCACCTTGTGCTATTTAAAATATACATTTTAAATATTTCTAGCCTACTTAAAGTTCAAAGACATAAAAATAATTATATAACTTAAATACATCTTATTTTTCTAGAAAAAGAAGGCAAACTACATGGATATAGATTTTCACATTTCCAATGAAAAAAATATATATTTTCATATTTAGGATGAAAAGTAGTTTAAATAATTTTTTTATTATATGGTTTTTAGTTAAATTGCAATTTTTTATTTTTTGAATTTGCATTTTTAATATATAAATGGATTCAATTTCTTCAAAATACTTTTTTGATTACGAAATTTTGAGAAAAGAAAAGATCATAATTATTTTAGCAATATTACCTAACAGAATCCATATCTCATCAACAATTACTGTTCCAAGACCAAGTTGTCTAAGATGGAACTAAATGCTTAGTGAATGTTGTATCACTACTTCATAGCATCAACATGGTTCTGCAAAATGGTTGCATATTTTAGCTCAAAAATGAAGCTTGTGGCATATGGGCTATAGCATGAAAATTTGTATACTGTTATAAGAATGTGAATTGATCATAACAAATCAAATAGCATTTGATATCTTCCCAAAATAAAATTGGAACTTGGAGTCGTGTTTCAATGATGTAATGTTTTTTGGTATTCTAACAATCAACAATAAGTTGTACCTTACATCAGAAGGCCTAACTGTCCAACTTGGGTAATTGTCAATTTTGCTTTCTTCTGAGATGTCATAGGAAATGCTTGTTTAGTCATGAATTCTACACATTGTAGAAAGTGATTATCTTGGGTTCCATTGAGTTGAATCCTTTTTAACTAAGATGTGCCTTATTTCTAGATTTTGACCAACAGATTTACATTTTTTTGCAAGAGATTGTATTCATATACTTTGCTGGCACCATAAAGTGACTATTTTCAAGAAAACTCCACATCATTGGAAGAGTGGGATGTTACTTGTCAGCCTTGATACTTATGCATATCACCCAAGACATAGTAGAACATGGGCATCTAAAATGTACGAGGAATCCATTGATACCTAAATCTATCAATTTAAAAGCGAATCAACCAAGGGGAAAGAAGAGGAATTCATAGCAGAATATAATCAATGCCCATTAATGTTGGTTATTAGCTAGAATAACTGAGTGTTATATAATATCAATAAAATTGGAGCATGCTCAACCATTCTAGAACACTTGCACTTCTAATAAAATTAAAAATTCCTCATTTAGTGTTCTCAAGAACTTTGAGGTCTCTGGGGAATTTAAGATGACAGATAAAGAATTGTGACAATCATTAAACTTAGCTTTAAACCGCCCCTTGACTGCTGCCCTATCTAATATTCATAACTCAGGAACAATATCCTATCTATAACACTCGCTAGATTACCAATAATTTTCGTTATAAAGGAAAAAATCTGACCCTCAGCGTCCTGATTGACAGAGGTCCCAACATAGTAAAATCCACTTAGAATTCCATGGACAAACCTAAAAGTATGCCAGCCTAGAGCAGGATACTTGGACCTAATGTGTTCAAAAAATATATATTCAGACATGAATAGGGTATCCTGGACATTGGAAGAAATAAGAAATAAACATTACAAAAAAGTCAGAAAACAATGGGAAAACAACAAACTAAAAAGCACTTTATCCATTTGAGGACTAAGCCAAGGGAAAAATCCTGTCATTCATTAAAAAAACACTATCAATTCCCATGAAGTGAAAGAAGAGAAGTAATGTGCATACCTTGGAAGATTCAACCCATATGTTATCTATGAATTTGAGATGGGAGCATAGTTTGGCATGATTAAATATCATCTCTCCTTTTGTCTGTAAGAAGTATATTATATACTCATGATTCTTAAGGACCTTCGTGACCACACCCATCATTCTCATAAGCATCAACTTCCTCATACAAAATATTTTGATCTTTACTCTGCTTTGGAGAGCTTAGCCTTATGTGAATATCATCTACTCTCTGCCTCAGTTGTTTTGTGTCATCCTCATCGTTCACAAGGTCTTTGTACTCCACCAAGTACCCTGTCCCCTTCTTTTTTACAAGTCGTGCACATAACCATGCCCCTCTAAACCCCTCTTCATCGTTGGACACCTCCACCAGGCCCATCATTTCTCAACTTCAATTTCTTATATTGATGATGGGAAATCCAAATCATGTATTGATGAACGCTTAAAGGATTTTCCATAGAACATACAGTTTACAAAAAATGATAAAATCCAGGAAGCAACTGATTAGTCACAGGAAATGTTGCAAATGCAAAAAGATACATCTAATCAAATGCATTATGAGACTTTTCCCAAGAAACATGATATTAAGAGGGAACTAAATAGGCAGGAAAACTAGAAAAAGACACATGGTGTAGGTGAGAATAAGAAAAATCCTGCTACATCCTTGATATCGTCTGATAAGATAGACAAGAAGATGCTCAATTTAGTTCAGGTTGGGCTTAAAAATCACAATTCATTATCAACATCTAAATCTGACAATATGAGGTCCATACTAAAAATAAAGAAGCCTACCATTAGAGGAAATTTCAACTCAAAATGGGCCTTTTAACTTTTATTCAAATTCCATGTCATCATGTCTTAGCCAATGAAATTGCTTTAAATTTGAAATACCGTATAGGTCTTAAACACTTTTTTAATATAAATTTGGGGATAGGTATCATAAATAAAACTACTTTTTTTGTTTGTATTTTTGACATATATCCCTGTGTTTTTACTCAAATTTCGATTGGGAGAGCTCAGTGTATGCGGAATTAAATTCCGCATCCAACGAGTACCCACTCGGCATACTTTTGACGGACCCCGCTACCCCAAAAACAAGAAATACCTGAAAAAATGGAATGATGA
>LPNX010670649.1:96229-111944 GCA_001517045.1 Pseudotsuga menziesii
TTGAAGAAGAAAAGAAAGCTCTTGAAGAAACATAATTTAGGGTTATCAACTCTACTAGAGAGATCAGATAATCAAATAAAGATAAATATTTGCATGGGAGAAGAAAATGTTCTCGAAGTATTATCTGGAGTAGATCATCGAAATGAAAGGACACAGATCAAGGGAAGGAAAATTAACTTTGATGAACATTTGCATTTGGTTAAAAGGGAAAGAATTGAAGCTGAAGATGAAACTGAGAAAATTGTAGAAGGCTTGAATAGAGGAGGCATAGCAAGTGCCAGTGACAATAATGGAGAAAATATTGCATTGGATAATTCTTTTCTATTAAATGAATGCAATTTGAGAACTAATAATATCTTATGGAAAGGCCTATGTGTTTTCCACCAAAGGATGATAAATATCATTTTTGAAATAGCCTACCGAGTGATGACGTTGCCCTGCCTCCCTCTAAACAAGGTCACTAGTCTCAGGAAGCTATGTTTGCATGTGTTGAAGAGGTTGCAACTGCTTTAGTGGAGCCAGTGGAAACTGGTGTGACTGGAAAAGATGATGCATACAATATTTATTATAGTTCACCAGGTTGTAGATCACCAGGTTGTGGCTTGGCTTAGATCTGTCCCCATAGTCAGCTCATTGGTTATTATGTCCCGTATACAGTCCAGTTCCTTGAACGTGTTTCCATTGTAAATCCTTCTCAAATTACTCAAAGTTCCTTAGAACAACATGGTGGATCCTTACATCTAGGAAAATTTCTACCACATCCTGACCAATGTCCTCATTCTAATTGTCTACATCCCACTCATTAACCAAAAGTTAAAACCATTGGTTTCCTTCATGCAAGACTCACAATATGTTACTAGAAGTAGGAAAGTAGTTATGGTTTCTAAGATGGGTATGGGTATTAGAAATACCTCTTTCAAAATGATATGAAGTAAAGAAATAAAAAATATTACTTTGTTATAGATAAGCATAATTTTTAAATATTGTATTTATAAGAAAATTTATTGTTGATTTTTCTTACACCATATCCAAATTTCACTTTTTTTCTATTGTTTTTCTTGACTTTCTATCATATTCATTTTTACAGTTTTGTGTTTGTAATAGAGTCATCTGCCATTTATGAAAGAAAAATAATAAAATCTTCTATAAATTTTCTTTTCTGCAATTCACCATTAGGAAACTTTCAAAAGTTGTTTCCAAACCACTAGGAGATGCTTTCTAAGATATTCTCAAGTGTTTCTTCCCAACATCCATACTAGCAACATTTTCTATACAATGATAACAAGGTCTAGACCTAAGTTTCAATAAGTGGGCCTCAAGGAAAATCAAATATTGACCAAAATTTGGATTTTAAATTCCATTAAGAAAAATTTCTTTCTTTCAATGACACGAGGGTATACACCCTCTCACCATGAGACCAAATTGTTGACAAGACTCCCTACAAATGGTCAAAATGGGATTCCTACACATTCAATCTATGTAGGCATTAAGGATTTTACCTGTGCAAAAAATAATTTTTTCCTAATCTAAATATTCCAAAAATTTAATCATTTTCTCTTCAAAAGTAAGAGTAACATTGGAGAATCATCCTTCTAATGACTGAATCCCCACCACCCATGCAAAATCTTTTAGAAATTTGTGTCTTTCCTTCTATCCTCCACCAATCCCTCCATTCATTTTCTATTGTGGTGTGTTCTCTTGTTCCATGTTGTGTATCAATATGCTCTTTCACCTTGTGGTGTGAAATTGGGGTCAATGATGGTGTGAGCTAACACTAGTCAAGATGGCGAGTGAAAAAATGGATATATGTGTGTGTGTGTGTGTGTGTGTGTGTGTGTATGTATGTATGGGTCATTGATTTTTTTCCAAAAAGCACAATTATCATTATAAGGAGTGCTTTAGGAAATAACTAGCGAAGAAGTGCCATCATAGAAAAAGGAGACTGTATACTAAATCTTAGCAATCCCCTAAAAACAAGCATCTCCATAAAATAACCTACTCATAACTGTCAATGAAAACAACCTAAGGTTGATTGCATGAAACTTAGATGCAACCATTGACTATATGAGTAAATTCATCTATAAAGATCCTACTAAGCATGTCTAAAATATTTTAGCATCCCAAAGTCCTACAAAGCCTAGACAATTCCTAGGATACAAGCCATCGAAGTAATTACTCAGTCCTATTCCAACCAGTAGATGGGCTCATAAACTTCCTAAGGATATTGTTATAGCTGATTTCACCACTCCAGGTGAATCACACTTTGTATGGCCTTCCCCTGTCCCGCTACAAACTCCTTAGACTTCATGGACCATTTTTTGTCCTTTGATGTTTCCTTGATCATCCCTAAAAACATATGAAAAATGATACACATGACTTTTAAACCTATAAGCGCCTATATACGTGGGTTTGAACTCTAAAACCGTGTACATCGGGATGTGTGCATAATCCAAATCCTTTTGGAGTTTTCCTTGACATGGATCTGACTCATTTGACTCCTGGCCTTCCCTATGCCTTGAGATCGCTCGGATTTGACCTTTCATTACCCCTTTGGAAGCTATATAAGGAACCCCTTGGTACAGTGAAGGCAAGAAGAGAGAATTGAGAGCAAAGAAACTATAGTCCATTGTTGCCGGAACTTATGCTTGAGTCTGCATCCCTTTGTTCCTTGGAGCACTAGTGTGTTCTTCCCAAGCTTGCCTTTTGCTTGTGAGCTTGCTATCGAGAGATAGAGGATTGAGGTGGTGGAGGCCCAAGTGGGGGATTCAGTTTCTCCAGTTCACAGACGTGCCATCAGAGGTTGTATCTTGTAATCACTGATTTATATTAATAGAAATATCTTTTCCTGTCCAATAATGTGTGTTTGAATGAATATTTTATCCATGGGATTATGTCAAATGCTTGTACATTATTGATTATATATGCTAGAATAGATCTAACACCATGATATATAGAATGCTTGTAATGTTTACTTGTTGTTGAGGAAGTAATCTATCAATTCAAGCTGAAGATCAGAAAGCTCAATGGGGATCTACTTCAACCATCTGGAATAAGGTACGAGGTCTGATCCTTTAGTGTTAGAAATTTAATTTCTATTGAATATTGGAAAGGATTGATTTTTGGAGTCAAGCTGTCTGTTGTGGTACCCCAAGCCATAGGAATTTCTCTCCGTAACAGAATTGGCGACTCCGCTGGGGAGTTCCTAGTAGTTGTCCTTTGGGGGTTGTTTTATCAGCATTCAATGAATTTGAATTGCTCTTTCTCTATTGTTTCTGTGTCAGGTCTGGGGGCATTTGCATTGATTGTTAGGTGTGCATTTTACTTCATGTTGAGTCATAACATCATTAGTTGCACAGTCATATCCCTTTTTTGAGTAATAAAACCAACTAAAATCAACACTAAATTAAAATGAACTACACTCTTTTCTTTTATAGGGTGCACCAACAAGCTTAGGTTTTAGGATCTTGGAATATTTCATTGTAAGTCAATTCTCCAAGATCACTAAACAATAACATGTATGTGTCTGTCTAGGTGAGTGTGTGAAATCCTTGGTATAACCAGTGTTTCTCAGGATCCTCCTCTCAAAAGGGAGTTAAGCACAAGGCAGTGTGAACGGTTATTGATTGGGATGACCCCTAGTCATAACTGAGTAGCACCGGAGATGTTTCCAAGATTGTATTTGTATTTGGGGGCTCTTTCGAGAGTTTCATCATTTTCTACCCTGCCCATACGGTCAATCCCGCCTGCGACTGTTCGCCTGAGCATTGATTATATTGAGGTGACCTTAGTGACCTTACCTAAGATATCGACAGGGTACTTTGCAAGGGTTATTCTGCGGGTGTCCCGACCAGGTTGGGGTCGGACAGCATAGTCGCTTTACACGTTGAAGCTGAGGACGACAATAATTGGTTACGTACCTCTGCTTGTTGTTTATGGGAGTCTCAAGCCTCTCCTAGGCGAGACATACCTGCTTCATTCGGGAGCTGATTTATTCAGCCCTTGTTTGCTTGCATTTGGCTTTAGATTTTATTAGTGATTGCTCTGTGCACGATAGTTGGCCTAGGGTTTACGTAAATAGAGAGTCTTTTCTATTTTTTGAGTCATTGTGGATTCAGGTGCAGCTCCTCGCCGTTCTTGTTGTTTAGCAGGACTTCTGCCTTCTACTTCTCCTCCTCCTTTGGGAGAGAGACCTAGACAGTCCAGGTGGACAATTTCACACATTGATTCACACACCATGGGAGACTGTTTAGAGGATATTCTTGAACCACCTCCTCCCATTCGTGTCGACGATGAGGAGTTTACTCCTAATTAGGATCCTTCACCCGACTTGGCTGAGTTAGGTCCTATGATTTCTGAGATAGGAACCATGCATGATAGACCTACTCACTCTAGGGTTTATTCCCCATTGATGTGTTACTGGTATGGAATGCCGAAGGACGCTGAGACTCAATTTGAACCTGCCAGCACTAGCTACGGTAGTTATGCTATGTCTAGTTTCCCTACACATGATTTGGCATTTCATGTCAAATCCAACTTCGAGCCTAACATTATGCTTGGGGGCACTCTCATTCCTTACCATGCGGAGAGGTTTGGGAGCACTAGTCACATTGCACCTTTCGTCCCAGTGGTGGAAGTTACATCGTATATCCCTCCTAGGTCTAGGGTTAGCGATCCGATTAGGATACTAGATCCGAGACAAGTGACGATAGGCGGTAGCACATACATTATTACTCAGATTCCTTCATCCTCGATCCCTAGTTCTTCAAATGTACATCCTCCACCTTATTCACGTGGTCCTTCAAGCCGGTATATGGCTACGAGTCAGGTCCGTACTGTAGTTACTAGACCGATTGTGTCTCAGGTTTACATACCGCCCGTTGCTTCGGGAGGCTATGTTCATACTTCTAGAGGTCATGTTACTAATTTTGGGGCGTATATCCCTACTTTCGGTATGTATATCCCTACTCCCGAAGCGTATCTTCCTACCTACGGAGTGTCTCATGGGGCATTGCATGCGATGACCTATGGACCCTATTATGGGACGTAGTATGGATAGGGTTCTTCACCTTATGGAGGCGGGTATCAACAACCTGCTTACTCTCCTAATTACGGCTTTGTAGCTCCTACTAGTCAAGGTCCACTGCACTATGGTGCTTCCACGCCACCCTATACGGGTCATATGGGAGGAGGACACTATGGCCAAGGCCATGGTGGTAATCAACCCTATATGAATCAGGGAGTGGTCCATTGACCTCATCATCCTAGGCTCCCTTTCCTTGCGACACTTAATCTTCCTAACTTATCGATATTGACAAACGATCCTATGGCTCATGACCCAGCTTGGCCGGCTGTCCCTACCAAACTTCCTTCGGACATACCTAAGTTCGAAGGAAAACTGGGAGAGGATCCGAGCAAACACATTACTACATTTCACCTATGGTGCTCTTCGAATTTCTTACATCAGGACTCAGTCCGTTTGAGACTATTTCAACAAACCCTTACAAGGCCTGTCATGAAGTGGTATATAGAGTTACCTAGGGGAGCTTTCACTTTGTTCAACGACCTTGCGATGACTTTTCTTAATCACTTCTAGCTACTAGTGCGTTATGACGTTGGTACTGAACTCTTGTCGACATTTTGGCAAGATAAAGCCACACATATTTATGATCATATTCAAGAGTGGCGTAGACAGAAGAGGTTAATTAAAGATTTTATACCGCCGGAGTTCCTCCTTGAGTGGTTCCTCAAGTCATTATTGCCATATATAGCGAAGGATGTTTCCACATCTGGAGTGCAAAATGAGGAACAAGCGATTTTTAGGGCACAAGAGCTGGACTTGATTTATGCTCAGTCTGGTTTGTTGTATGAGATTATTCCCAATGCTCCTCATTCCAGTTTCGATCCCAAAGTCAAACCTGGACCACATGTCGATGGCATTGTGGGTTGTGCTAGTGTGAAACCTGTTGATTTGGTTGCAAAACAAGTTAGTCAATTGTCAAACAACCAATCTGCTTCGGGGCAAGCTACAGCTTCGTCTCAACCCACCCAAACGATGAGTGTACTCTCTGTGCAATCATCAGACCAGAAGGGTAACCAGCAGCCCGTACGGAATAGAAAAAAGGGTAAAAATAATTGAAAGGGTGGGAATAAGAATGAGAATGTTAACAATAATGAAAAGAATGGTAGAAATGCTGGGGGGGACAAGCAAGCCAAACGTAAGGTTAAGTTCCCTTGCAATTTGTGTAAGGATGATCACCTCACTTACTTGTGCCCTCGTATTGAGGAAACTTCGAGATTCTTGGCACAAGGCCCAGCTATGCTAACCAACCCTTTACCGCATAATCAAAATATGAACTCGAAGTCCCATGACCAGTCTGGTGATGATGATCTGCTGGAGGGTAGTGGTCGTGAGTGCATTAACATGGTCCGTGCTGTGAAAGTTGTGACCCATGCGAAAGATTATAGTTCATCACAACCCAGCCCAGGCAAAGAGCCTGATCCACCAGGGTCCCCTTTGCACATTGAGAAACCTACGGATAAATCTGAGGCTGTACCTCACATTCATAAGGGAGTCCTTAAGCGTTCCGAGCATAATCCAAATGCCCAAGCCACCCAAAATTATTCAGTTGTCGAGGATTTGGGCCACACTCCTTGTGCGATGTCTGCATTGGAAGTGCTTCAGAGTTGTCCTTCGCAAAGGAAGGCATTGCTTTCTGCCCTTGGTGTGAACGATGATGATTCTTCCTCTGTGATCAAATTTGAAACCGCATGACTTCATCCTCGCTTGCCCTACTATGTGTCTCTTTTGGTTCACGTAGAATGTCTTAATATGATCGTCAAGCGCACTGTGATTGACGAGGGTGCTGCTGCTTCTGTGATGTCTTTGTCTTGTTGGAAGGGTCTAGGTTTTCCTGAGCTGTCTAAATCAGCGACTATGTTAACTACGTTCGATGGGAGATATTTTAGACCACACGACATCCTTCCTTCCCTTAAAGTCCATTTGGGGGGAAGACCGTTGCGATAGAGGTCAAGGTGGTTGGCACCCCTTGACTACAATCTCTTGCTGGGTAGGAACTGGATGTACAGTATGCAAGCCATTGCATCTTTCTTGTTCCACATTGTATGCTTTCCACATAATGGGAAGATCATAACGATCGATCAAACAACATTCAAGAATCCGTCTATTACCGCATCTTTGGGAGCTTTAATCCCGATCGTTGAGCACTCTCAGCCGGCAACTGGGAGTGTGGGTGTAGGCATGTATCCATCCCTCATGGGAATATTTAGCTGTCCTGCACCGATCCTCATGATAGGATCTAGTTTCGATGAGGCTTCAACATCTACGACATTGGTGTCTTTTTGCACGACTCATATGGAAGATCCTTGGATTCTTCCTACACCGAGTACTTCAAGTGAGCCCGTCGAGACGAACGTGCCGTTTCCTGCAGCTATGATAGCTTATCAAGCTAATCTCAAGAGTGTTGCAGAGCCTAGTCCTTCCTCTTCGTGGATAGAGGAGGAGGACCCTTATGTGCTGCAGGCATGCGCAGTAGAGTCTTCTCACACCCACGACTACCTTGATATGGTTTTCCCTTCGGATGAAGCGATTATTGAGGCTATGTTGGGAGTTGAGCCACCATGGGAGGAACTTCATCATAGATCGTACTTTCTTCCAGAGATTGACGGTTTGGAGCGTGAGGATTTTAGGGCGGTTCTTAGTCAGAGAGTTGGTAGTCCTGTGGTTCCATTAAGCTCCCCTAGTCCGATGGCTAATGGAAACATGGTGAACATATCTTCAATGATTCCTATCAACATCTCTCGCGATCCTAGCATGATAGAGAATGTCTATATTGGGGCGGAATGTTCCCATGCTGAGATTCTGGAATATACTGAGCTATTTAAGGAATTCCATGATATTTTTTCTTGGTCTTATGACGAGATGCTAGGTATTGACCCTCGTATTGTCGAGCATGAGATTAAGACTTACCCCAATGCTAAGCCTTTTCGACAGCGTTTATGTGCGGTGAATCCTAGGAAAGCACCCACCATTAAGGCAGAGATAGAGAATCTATTGAAAGCCGGTTTCATCTATCCCATTCCCTTAACGGAGTGGGTTTCAAACCCCGTTCCGGTGGATAAGAAGCAGGGAGCAATCCGTATATGCACTGATTTCCACGATTTGAATCGTGCCTGTCCTAAGGACAACTTCCCCACACCATTTATAGATCAGATTTTGGATGAGTGTGCGGGTAGCAAGGTGTTCTCCTTTATGGATGGCTTTTCCAAGTATAATCAGATACAGACTAAACCTGAGGACCAACATAAGACTGCATTTATTTGTCCTTAGGGAACGTTTTCCTATCAAAAAATGCCTTTTGGCCTTAAAAATGCCAGAGCTACATTTCAGCGGGTGATGAATTTGATTTTCCATGATCTCAAGTTAATTATCGAGGTATTTTTTGATGACCTCGCTGCTCATTCTCGCATGAGAATGCGTCATCCCTATCACTTGAGATTGGTATTCGAAAGATGCTGGCACTATTTCGTTAGACTAAATCCTCATAAGTGCATCTTTTGTGTGAAATCAGGGCGTTTGTTAGGATTCATCATTTCTAAAGAGGGTATAAGAGTCGACCCTTTGAAGGTTGAGGCAATACTCTAGTTTTCTCCCCCGAAGAATATTCGTCATCTTCAATGTTTGCAAGGCATGGAAAACTTCTTACGAAGATTTGTTGTCAACTTTTCCAATTTGACTAGAGGCTTCATGCGTGTCTTGAAGAAGGACACCCCCTTTTATTGGGATGAGTGAGCCCAGGAGTCCTTCAATGCACTCAAGCGAGCCCTAACATCGGCCTTGGTGATTAGTCCTCCAGATTATAGCTGTGATTTCCTATTATATGTGGTCACGTCCTTAGAGACGATTGGTATCATTTTGGTTCAAGAGGATGAGGAGCTCCAAGAGCATGTCATATATTATTTGAGCCGAAACCTTATTGACGCAGAGATTTGTTATTCTCATGTCGAGAAGCTGGCTTTAGCTACCGTATATGTGGTTCAGCGGTTGAGACATTATATTCTCCTTCACCAGACTTTGGTTGGGGCCCATGTCAATCCATTTCAATTCGTCCTCACCCGAAGAATGATTGGGGGAAAGTATAATAAATGGACTGTCATTCTGCAAGAATTCGATCTCGAGTTTGTTTCGGCAAAATCGAAGAAGTCTTTAATTTTTGCAGAGCTTATATCGGATTTCCTGAGCGAGGCCAAGGAGTTGGTTTGTGAAGATACGTTTGTTGATGAACACATCTTCTTAATCTCAATGTTAGACCCATGGTATGGGGATATCATAATATATTTACAAACACTGAAGACCCCTACTCACCTCTCGCGAGATGAACGACGACGATTACGTCACGTCTCTGAGAACTACCTCATAGTGGAAAATACTTTGTACCACCGTGGGGTAGATTCCATTTTACGATGTTGTTTAACTCACGAAGAGGCTGAGGTGGTGCTGAATGATTGCCACAGAGGGGCATGTGGTGGTCATTTATCCGGGCTTTCTACAGCTCAAAAGATTTTACGAGCGGGTTATTTCTGGCCATCGATCTTTAAGGATTGTGTTGATGCGGTCAAGAGGTGCCACCCTTTCCAGGTGTTCGCACATAATATGCACTCGAAACCTGCCCCGTTACATCCCATTATCACCACCGGTCCCTTCACTAAGTGGGGGCTCGATTTTATGGATTGTAACCCAGCTTCAGCTAGGGGGAACCATCACATTATAGTGGCTATTGATTATTTCACGAAATGGGCTGAGGCTATGCCTACAGTAAAATCTGACGGTGAGACAGCCGCTCACTTTATGTTCAACCAAATTATTACTCGGTTCGGGATTCCGAAAGAGCTTGTCACTGACCATGGCTCGCACTTTCAGAACCGTATGATGGAAGAGTTGGCATCCAAGTTAGGGAATAAGTAAGAGCATTCATCTTCTTACTACCCCCAAGTGAATAGATAGGTAGAGGCAGTGAATAAATCACTCAAATCCATTCTCCAACGAACCATCGCACAAAGCAAGAATAATTGGCATATTATGTTATATCCTGCTTTGTGGGCATATCAAACCGATGTGAAGACTGCCACTGGTTTTTCTCCATATCATCTTGTACATGGAGTGGAGTCGATATTGCCGGTTGAATGCGAAATTCCTTCATTGAAGCTAGCTATGAAACTCTTACTAGACACTTCCCCATTGGAGGAGCATTTGGTTCACCTTGAGTAACTTGATGAGCAGCGTCGGGATGCCTTGGTGGCTCTAGAAGTCAATAAATGTCGCATTAAGGTCCAGTACGATAAGTCTGTCCGTCCAAGAGCATTTAGTGAAGGAGACTTGGTCCTTTTGTGGGATCAACCAAAAGAACCCTTGGGGGTAGGGAAATTTAATCCTATGTGGCGTGGTCCTTACGTGGTCAAGCATGTGTTAAAGAAGGGTGCGTATAAGTTAGTGGATTATGAAGGAACAGCTTTGGCAGAGCCTAGAAATGGGCTCTATCTCAAAAAATACTATGCATGATCTTTAGCCAAGGCTACTTGTTGTATATTATTGTATAGCTTTACATAGTTAGGTCTTTTTCTTATCGTGATTGGGTTTGTGATTAGTTTATGTTTCTTTTGGTAGATGTCAATGGAATCTTCCACATACATAGGATTTGCAGATGGTGCAAGTCGTCACACTCAACACTCAGCCTTTGCTGCTTGGGTGATTTATACTCCTATGGGTCAGGTACTGTCTTCAGGAGGTGTATATCTACGGCCATCTTCCAACAATGTTGCTGAATATAGTGCCATTATTGAGCTTCTACGGGATGCCATTTTACATGGCTTTCTATCTCTTGAGGTACATCTTGATTCGGAGTTAGTAGTGTCACAGCTCAATGGTTTGTACCATGCTAGAGATCCGACGTTATTGAGAAGGTTCTTGCGTGTGATATTGTTAGAACGACAATTTGACAATATAACATATATACACATTCCAAGAAATAATAATCAAGTTGATGACTCATATTCTAACTACATGTTAGATTGGCATTTGTTTCATTCATAATAAATTAATCACAAACACAACTTTTACACATGTAAATAAATAACTCGATCACCATAAAACTTTTTATATATACATCAAAAATGTGATAATACATAGTGTCATGTTACAAAATTGGGGTTTTTAAGCCACCATCATATAATACATGGTCGTACAAAATGTATACACTCCCAGGTGTCTAATCCTATGGAGGAGGAGGAGGGTTGTGATCATGGAAGGTCACTACGGCTCTATCCAGCCGTCGGAATAAACACACCTATGTGCGTGGTACACCCACCACCTACCATTGCATGGCCTCAGGAAAGTCCTCAACTTGTACCACGGGGACTCTATGTGTCAATCTCATGAAGTTGGTATGAATGCTCTAGAGCGTTCACTCCGCATCCACAACCGTGATGTCATCTCCTCTACCCCTCCGTCTATGATGAGGGAAGCCCTCTGGCCACTATGGTCCCACATCTGCACACAAATGGTAGATGTCACTATGTATCATCACCCAAAAATATGTCTTTTTGATTCCACATAATCAAGAAAATAAAAAAAAATTAAATAACTCAAAATTTTAAAAAGAGAGGGTCGAGATTCGTTACCTATATCACCATATGCCGATCCTGGTGGTAACGGCATGTCCGGGTCCCCCTGGAAATCTATCCCTGCATAGGGGTAGTCATCGATGGCAACTATCTGTCATCGCCACCATGGAAAGAAGTCAGCTGGATATCGGTTGGCCACCCTACCACCCCGTAGTCTGCGCATAGCATCTGCCCAACGCCGTTGGGATGGATCTCGAACCCCATGAAGAGGAACATCCACTCTGGGGCTCAATCCTGGAACATGCTCAAAGAAAAACGTGCTCAAAATACTGTTGAACTCAAAGTTCCGCACCCTACCTGCCTTACACTCACTGAGCTGGTGTTTCATGTTGCTCAGTAGTGTAGTACTCCAATCGTAGATCATGGGTCTCATGCACTCCACTGCATAGAACATCAGAGACCGCGAGGCCTAGTGGAGTGATGCCAAGCCTGCTATCCTGCCCAGCGCCAGTAATATGGCCTTTAGGCCCAACACCTGTATAGCATTGGTAGGGACTTGACTCCCCACCTTCTCGGTGTCTGGATAGTAGTACACTGCAATGTACTCGTCGATAGTCAGACCACCTCCTAGCCCACCACGAGAATGAAGGTTCACCACTTCCCCTCATCTAGAAATCCCTGTGATAAAGTATATGTCCTCCACCTCTATGGTGAGGGACATCCCATCGATATGGAAGGACTTCAAGTCTAGATCGCAGTAATCTACCAACATCTGTAACAGTCTTAGTTTGGCCCTCAAACCACCAAGACACCAAAACTTGTAGAGTCCACATGCACGTAGAGCTTGTTGAGCCATTAAGTCGGCCCTTACTACTTCCTCTACTTCACCATGCTCATGCTCTTTCCACTCTAGGACCATCCTACACAAGAAATTGCAAATTTTCCCATTAGTTTATTGAAAAAACCATATGCGCGGCCTCATACATGACTGTTTTCAAAACAGCCGCATATGTACGCGGGTTTGAGGCCATTTTCCACATATATCCAGCCCTATATGCAGAAAAAACCTTGATTTCTGTGTGGGCCACAGCGCTCATTTTGGGTTGGCCTAAAAACCTTATTTGACCATGAAAATTCATAAAAATTGTATCAAAATGCAAGAGAAGAGCATGAGTAAATACCTGGAAGAAACGATAGTGAATTCCGCTGGCTGGATCTCTTGGAATTTGCTGTTGAAAACTAGAGCTCAAATGGGTAAAAGTTTCAAATGATATATAATATTTTGAATTTTTTACTATTTATAGAAAATTTTCAAATATTTGAAATTTTTTACCCCCTTTCCTATAGTTTCGACATTTTCTAACCATTTTGGACCGTTTTTGACATAATTCATGATGGAGAAGACCTTTTTCAGTGCCGTTTTAGCCATTGGATTGACCCGTTCGTGCCAATCTTAGGTATCATTTCTAAACTGGCATATAGGTTAGGTTTCATCACCGTTTGCATTTTGCATAACCTTATGACCATCTCATCATGACCTTAGGTACGAACCCACTCTGTTATGTCACAGAACCTTCTTGCTGCTTTAGAAGTGGTATGATATAGTGGTAGAGCTTTACCATACATAAGTACCCTAGTTAGCACCCTATTTGCATTTGGTGCCCATGCTGACGTTTTCTCCTTTAGGGTGTGGGAGTCCGTTGTATAGTACTACCATGACATTTCACAAGAGCCTCATACTCCTCTTGATCTTTTGCTGGCCTATTTCCCTCAGGACTCCCTCATGTCAAGTTGTGAATGCATTACCATGAGATTTTCCTGCCTTATTGAGCTTTATGCTGGCTCCCCTGACATTGCGTTTCAGCCATATAGCCCGAGCTTGTCTCATGACTAACCATGCAGAGCCATTTTTTATATCCTTCACAGCTTGATTTCCTTTTTACCGGGAGGGGATTCCCCGAGTGTCAATATCCTACACATGTATCCTTGCATTGAGCATAGGTATGTTCCACTGCTTGGAACTAGTTTGTTTTCCCTTATGACACTCGTCTCCTCCTGGTTTGTAACTATAAAGCTATTTTATTCTTTTTTCAAGCTTTTTAAATAACTGAAAAAGTCCAAAAAAATTTAAAAAACCAAAAATACGAACAAGGAAAGATGTTATCTGTGGCAGCTATTGAGTCGTGTCTCCTTCAAATAGAGCACTGTATATCACATCCATTGGTTGGGTTATAGTTTGACTTTAGGAGCTGTACTCATTTATCTGAGTTTATCTCCACCGACTGGTTAAGCTTTCAGTCCCTATGGAGCCTCTGTTGATGCCTCCTGTGTCACAAAGATGTCCCAGTTTGTACATCAAGTCTATGTAGCCTTCATTCAGTCACCATATGCCATTATGCTCTTATTCGAAGGAAGTTGAATCCTGAGTTGGCCATTCCTCAATTATCTTGACTTTGCATGTCGACCATTCCCACTATAGTTCCTGGTTCGTGCACCTTATGATCGAGTCCTTCCACATTATACAGCTTTGCTGAGTACCTCATGTTGGATGATGGGGGATGCCTTAATGCCCTCCTTCCAGCGGATTTCATCCCATTGACTTCAGATCATTTATTCTGAGATTGGAATCTAGAGTCCTTTTGAGTGCCTTGAGACTTGCAGTCATCAGTGGCAGGTTCCACTTCTACATTTTGACCAAAAATCTGACGGCCGTCATGTCGGATTTTCGACACTTCCCTGTCGCATGTATGAAACTTTGATTTTTTTTTTAAGCGTTAAAAACTTGTCGTCAGTTTTCCAACACCTGATTAACCGTCGGTTAAGCGACACCTAAGTAACCGTCGGTTAAAAAATAAGCGTCGGTTAAGCGACAGCGTTTCTTCGATAGTAGTGAAATTTTTTTAAGAAAATCTCATTCCTACCGTCGGATAAGCTACGGATTTTAAGGATAAGCGTCGAAAGAGCGACAGTAAACACCGTCGGATAAGCGACGGATTTTAAGGATAAGCGTCGAAAAAGAGACAGCTCTGGAACCATCACTTAAGCGACGCTTGTGACTGTTTTTAAAAAAAAAATATAAAGGAAATAGTATGATATGACTACCAATATTATAGCCCATCAAGTTTTGAGAGATCGTTGGTTAAGATTTTATAAATTATCTATCGATGATGTAAGGCCATAGCTGAATTCTATCTCTGTAATTTGTTTCAACTTCTCATTTCAATAGCAAGAAGCATGTTTTGTAATGATCTGTAATGATCTAACTTTGTCTTCTCCTTGATCGAAGAGCAGCTTTTCAACGGTATTTGAAGTTCATTCATTTCGGTATTCACTACGATAGTACAGCAAAAACATTTAATATAAAGTGGCTGAAAACCTGATACTATAAAACTGCATTCAAACAGAATTCACTCAGTAATTCGTCCAATTCAGAAACACCAGTTTGCAATTTCCCTTCCCTGTAGAGCTTGTCAAAGAACACCATAAAAGTAAAGTTGTTAGGAACCAAACCATCCTCCACCAAATGAAGTAAAAGGAGGTCTGCCCCTTGCCGATCTCCTTCTTTGCACAGCCCACCAATTAACAAGTTAAAAGTTCTCAAGTCTGGGGCACAGCCTTTATTCAACATAGAATCTCGCAGCTTAACACCTTCACCCACTCTGCCTTCATTGACAAGCCCATTCATCAAAATGTTGTAGGTTGAGATATTTGGCCAACAACCTCTCTGCATAATTTCATTGAAGACCTTCATAGCTTCAGCAGTGTTCTGTTTCTTGCAATAACCATAAATCACAGCATCGTAGCTGATATTTTCAAAAACTAAACACTCATCCAGCATTTCATGTAATAGTTTTGAAGCCCCATGAATATCCCCAACTTAGGCGACGCTTGTGACTGTTTTTTTATGGTGAAACTATGATGAAACCTTTGTTAACGATTCTGAGCTCATCCAACCATAAATTGAAGGCATTTGCATGTTTTCCCACTTCAGTTTATGTTGTTGATGGCACTTGGTATTGAGAGATATCGGTGACATATTTGTATTTTTGTTTGAATAGTTTGCTTGGTGGTTAGGCTC
>LPNX010670649.1:112274-135354 GCA_001517045.1 Pseudotsuga menziesii
TTTTGCTATTAATTGTCAAATGGATTAAGTAGAATAAGTATACCAATGGTACAATAGTGTATGTTCAATTTGTACATCCACACAAAAAGTTTCATACACAAGAAATGTGAGGATTACATCCAACCAATCTTCTTTTCACAAAAAGAGGGAAATCTCAATCAATGGAACTAGGTACAAATTTGGAATACTCTCTCTTATTTAAATTTAACAATTGAAGTACCTAGGACAAATCCTTTATATACATGGGATCAATTACTTATTTCTTTCTCAGCACTGAGGCAGATCATAAGGAGGAGATTCAAGAGTTTCCAATGGTCCAATTCCGTTCTCCACCAAGAAAGCTGTTGACAAACCCCAAGATGTATGAACTTCTAGATGGTAGTGCATGAACCAGATTCCTGAAATTGGTCAATACAAGTCAAGTTACAATGTACTTAGAGATCTAAATTCATTAATGCTAATTAACTGTTTGCTACCCTTAAACTTATATTTTATTTGACTAAAAAGAAACTGAAAATAGTTTTACTTACCAGGATTGTCAGCTTTGAATCTGATGGCAGCCCAACCGCCTGCTGGCACAGCTACAGTATTGCACTCTGGAGGATCTTCAAGGTTAAACTTACAGGGATCCTCTGTTGAATCGTAATTTCCATGTCCCTGTCCAACAATATAAAAATTGTATCCATGAAGATGAATGGGATGGTTTTCAGTCCCAATAATATTAAGGTTCTGCAGGACTAATTGTACATTGGAGTTGAAAGGGATAACACTGATTTTTGTTCCTGTTTCTGCCTGCCAGTAACTCATAGGCAGACCCTTTCCAGTATAATCGAACTCAATTATTGGTTTATCTGGAAAATCTGTAGTAAAAGTTCCATAGTTTCCATAGTAGTAGGACTGCAGTATAGCAGTATGTGCCCGTATGAAGGATATGTTATTAAATGCAGCTTGAAGCCTTTGGCCTTGGAATCCATTGCAGAGCTGCCCAGGTGGGCAGCGTTGCAGAGCCAATCCTATAGTGAGGAAGAGATCTCTGTCTACAGTTTGTGGGACCTTGGCATTTTCTAAGCTTCTGAGACTTGTGGAGAAATCATCTGCAGTCTTAGAATCGTTGAAAACAGGAAGGAATGGCATGATGGGCTCTTCATATGATAGAGTTGAATTGTCTTGGTATTCAAGTATAGCTGTTGCAGTAGTGTTATCAAAGGGAACTCCTGATGCTGAGAAGTATGCATGTGCTGCCATAAAGTATCTGCCCTGCGGTTGATCTGCTGTTAGCACTACATCAGTTGTTTGTCCAGGAGCAAGTAAGATGATGTCTGTTTTATATGGCTTGGTGTCGACAGCATCTGCAGCAACAACTATGAGAATGTGGTCGGCTATAGAGAAGAAAAGTTCATGATTGAGTGCAGCATTAATGATCCGAAGGAGATAAGTTTTTCCCCAGATGACTGGTAATTTGAATATTGAATCTGCAACCATGCAAAGATTTTGATCAGAGATTTTCTGTATGGGATTTCTGCAAATCTGTGGAAATGATGTCCTGTGTATTTGAATAACCAATGAGAATACATGTATGAGTCATGACAATACCCAGTGGCGGAGATATGAGATTGGGTCACTGTCAAAATGGATTTATACAACCCAATAGAAACTTGTATGGAGAAGTTTAGATTTTTTAATCTAAATGTATAACTTTAAATTTTTAAAAATTCAACAAAATACAGGGTCTGAATAATCATATTTTATATGGGTTAAATAATAATAAGATGATTTTTTTATTTAAATGTGACTTTAAATTTTTAAAAATACAACAAAATACAAGGACTGTATATGGGTTAAATAATAATAAAATTATGTGAACATGTTAAGGTAGCAGGTAGACTTGATTCCATCTTCTAAATGTATGGATAAAATCATCACTTTGGGTAAAGGTGAATGGGATTCAACAAACAAAAAAAATGTGTAAATGTGAATTTATGTAAATAAAAATTGTAATTAGTTGATTAACAAATATATTTTATATTAATTAACATAGATTTTAAGCCTTTGGAGGAATCAAATGAGATATAAATTTACTCCTTCCCTTTCATTCTCATGCAGATGACCTTAAAGGTAGGATATAAAGGTGCACATCTAATTTTGCAGGATATAAAGGTGCCCATCCCTGTACCTGCACATGCTCTCATAGCCACAAACCCTGGCAACCTTGAATACTATTTATAATAAGAAACTAGCATCCATGCTAAGTTCTAACCTTAAAAAGCAAGATTACACAGTTCAATCATCCATTGTAATTAGCACTCATAATAGCATAGCAAATATCAAGCTCACCCCATGTTTGCACCTGCCCCAGCATTCTTGTTCCACGTCCCCAGCAATGTTTGCAAAACCATCAATGCAATAGAATCTGGATCTGTCCATGAAGCTCCCTTAAAAGCTACAGCGATTTGTGCCGATGGCATATCATCGTTTACAGTGCGAACCTGAGTGGCAATCAAATTCAGGGTGCATTAGAGGATTGACTTTCTAAGAAAACTCTAGATCCACTACAAAACCATGCTCTTGAGCCGGTAATAACAAACAATTTTCAATTGAACTTTTCTGACCTCCGATCCGGTGAAGACAGCCAGTTCTCTCTCCACAAGGTCTGCTGCAGTTATAGGATCAGTAGACAGGTTTGTGAACAATCTTTTCACTTGTTCTACAATTTGTTCATGTTCAACAGCACCAGCTACAGAGACAACCTGCACAATTGTTAAGTAATTAATTTTTTCATATTTGAAGCAACTGCCACCTCTATGCAAATCTGCATTTCTAGAAATCTAAACTTTCTAGTCTTTCATGATAGGGTTTTGTAAGCAATTGGTGCAGACCTCCTAAGCCACAGTGGAGCATAGACCTACACTGAAACTTATGGAATTCAAACAATCGACAATGGCATATGTGAACTCTTAACCATGCTTTAGTAGGAGAACAAAACACTTCCAAAATAACTAAACAGCCCTGTATTTCAAAAAAGAATAAAATTAGGTCACCTGGACAACCTTTAGACTGATTGACAGCCCATCCATAAACAATCAAGTGAAACCTCAGTGGTATACAAATCTCTGGCGCTTGCCTTGGCATCAGAGACAGTTATCAGTTATCCTTGCAATCAAACAATTCATTCTCATAATAAAAGAAATGGTTTGATTTTCAAGATCCTTTTCAATCCTAAAGATATATGCTCCTACCTATAAACCACTGACCCAGGCAAATGAGAGCAATGAATCAACAGTTCTTCATTTCTGTCGACAGAAATCACTCACATTGAAAATAGCATCCCTCGAGGAAACCATCCAAGATCCCCACCTTTTTTACCAGAAGGGCATTCTGAATAGTGAATACTCAGTGGCAACCTGTGAGTAGATAAAGATAACTGAAATGAGGTTAAGTGTAGATTTAAGCCAACCAAGAAAGGCCAGAAATTTAAACAAACAAGGTTAGGGTCCAGGGATCTTATAAAAAAAACGAGAAGGGAGAAATAAAATATGTCTGCAAAATTCTCTCCATGATATTATATTGCACAAAAGCCAAAATGATTTAGGAAATTTAATAACTGAAATGTTCAACTACAGAAACAAGATCTTCAAACCCAACAACATCCTTGATCAAATATCTGATGAAATCGATTCTAAGATAAGAGGCCCTATAGACCACGTAGTTCTCAAAGGATGTTAAAAGCAAACAAAATCATAAAAAGTTGATAAAGAAGAGTGGACTATGGAATTGCATGTTCCAACAATGCCTCTGAAATTGAAATAGTCGACAGATTTTCAAACCTGTAAAGTAACATGAATATTGTTTCAAACCTCAAAAGACAGCAGCAGGTTGTTTAAAAAATACATACTAATTGATGCCTCTTAGACTACACAAGTAATGATTCCAACCGTCACATGCAACAGACTTGTTCAGGTTTTGAAAGCTTGCCTTTGCAAATTCAGCTGGAGGCACCTTATCTCCATTGCTCAACCAGCCATCCTGTAGTTTCTTGTATGCCTCGTTGATTTTCCCTTGTTTCTCACATAGAACATGCCTTGCTGCACACAAAATGACAATAAGCACCTTTTCTCTCTATCAAAAACATGCACACACAAATTGTCAATGACCACCATATTTTACATGAAAAAAGCACATTACTCAGAATGGGCATAAAAAAAGCTTCCCCTATATTTGAGAAATTTGAGGTTTCTACCCAATGCCGCATTACTCATGTCCACAGTTTGCAGACTTGAATGTAGGAGACTCAACTTAATGGGGATTGCCTAACTTCAACCAAATATAACATTCTAAAGTAGGTTCTTTACCACACGATTTCATCTCTTATCTGGCAGTTATACAGCACTAAATTGTCTTGTACTTCTACTTTTTTGGTGTCCCTCTCTACCTTTTCTCTTGCACCTAGCTTGGAGAGGCCTCAAGTCCTGTCCTGCGGCCCATCATACTTTGGGATTACTGGGCTCAAACAGGGAGAGTACATACCCTTTTGCTATAATGTATCATTCAATGCAAGTGGATGATCCCTCAGTCCATCATGTAGGTGGAGTTCATGGCACATCCTTTGTGCCTGGAGGCCATCTTTAGACTTGTCTCTTCCTTCATAGATTCCAGACTCTTGGTGACTTTGCTTCAAGGAGGGATCATTACCCCACCTTGCTCTTTGTTCCTTTGGGATTCTTGCCTCTAAAGGCCCCTTTGTGCATTCCTGATGCTGGTTTTTAGAGGAATTCAGGTTACTTCAGTGTGTGGCCATCTGTCCTGACCACATTCCCCTTTTCAAGTACACTTTAGATGCTCTGGGACACCTCTTTCCTTCTAAACAAGACCTGAACAGGGTAATCATAGTGGACATCTACAAACAATATATTCAGGGTACTTGGGTTGCACCTCCTGAGGGTAATCGAAGTGGAGCAAGTCTCCAATAAAATAAATTAGGTGGTTGAGTAATCAATTTAGATTGTCACCCAAAAGAGACAAGGATAAGTACAAATTCTATGAAAGTACAAAATAGAAAAGCATAAATACAATGCATGTACATACATATTCACTAAACTGAGTATCATCACCCTTAGTATGTTGTCTGTCTTCCAAGATTTTGAGTAGCTAAATTTCAAATAGTAAATTACTTGGCCCCAAAACTTGGCAACAGATCCCACCCGAGAGGTTATGGAGATACCATTTTTACTTCCTAGGATTATTAGTGGACAGTGTTGGGGTGCTGGGGTGGTTGATGAAATTTTGTCGAGGTATGTCAAATTGAAGAGGTAAAACCGTAAACATGACTGAGATTTTGGAGAGTCATATTTTTAAATGATCTTAAACTTCTTTTATACTAACTGCCATACCTAAGTTATACTTGGAATGGGCTTTTCTTGTTCATAGTTTATTCATTTAATATATGAATTTATGTTCCTTGTGCATTTTGTTCCTTCCTAATCATTTAGCTTCTGGCATGATTTCAGATACTGAAACGGTAATTATTGGAGGGGGGCATGCAACAGTAACAGCTGTTCGTGCAGCCAGAAAAGGTTTAGTCAAGGCATTGGCTATTGTTGCCGTTGCTCCTACATGGGCTGGGCCACTACCCATTGTTTTTGGTCAAGGTTCTGATATGGAGTCCAGGTAGATTCTAAAGTTTTATCATTGCAACTATTTAGCTGTGATAGCTTTATACAAATATAAAAGCCAGACAAACAAGGAAGTTTTATTCCCTTCTTTTTGTCCTTTCTTTCATCCAGCTCAGCCAAAAGATTCTTCATGTGTGTATATATATATATATACGTATAACTATAGAAATTGTGTTATGATTCTCATTGTCTAAAGAATAGAAAGACCAAATTGGCTCCAATTGATGTTTATTTGTCATATTTCGATTTCAATTTTCTTTTCTTTAAATGAAATGTCAAATTCCTGTTTACTGTGAAGATTGTCCATGTTATGAAAGTTGTCATTTGTAATGGTAAGAGCATGAGTCGAGCCATGGAGTGACATTGCTGAGTCCACAGTTTTGAGTCTAGTTCTCCTTTTCCTTTTTCAATCAAATTATATCTGGTTCTATCAACTCTATTCCTGAAGTTTTCCACAGTTCAAATAAATTACATGCATGCTTTTCTATTTGCTATACATTTATCTCATTTCTTTAGCCACATTCATTCCTGAATGTCTACAGTCTGGCCATCTTCTCAAACATAACAGATATTTAGAGGAACTTCAATCAGAAATAATTGAACCTTGAACTTTAAACTAGAGTTGTTGCAAGAGTAGAAACCATCCCTACTGAGTCAAGAGATGGGCCTGTAGGTACACTTGAACAGAAAACATATGGGTTCAATTAAAACTTTTAACTTTTAACTTTTTATGAGTAAGTTCCTTATGTCTTTCTCCTTGACATATTAGGATCTTTGTATATTTTTTCTCACTTTTCACCATCTCCGGTCCATTCAATTATGATTTCTGTTGAATCTCGCATAGATGGAGTTACTGGGCATTCCCTTTAGGTTCATCGTCTCTACAGTGGATGATTGAAACTAAATGGTGGCCAAAATCGAAGCAAACAAAGGAATTTTTTTTTGGCCATGAGGAAGATGAGCTAGGATCAAGGAAAAAAACTCTTCCAAATTATTGGGCCAATGAAGATTGGCTAATATTGTAGATTTTTGTAATGCTGCCAAGGTCTTGCAAGCGAGCTATGTTGTTACTTATTCTATTTTCTTTGGGATTCATCTCAGTAGAACAAACATTTTTGTGGAGTGAAGCTAGGGTTATATTTATGTTAGAGGAATAGGGATCACTGACTTCCACAAAAAAATGCTATTTTCTTGCAATAAAGCATTGAGATTTTGAATGACCTGAAGCTTAGAAGGATGGAAGGGAAGCATACATGAGAGAGAGAAGAAGGGCGAAGATGCATCGATAATCTGATTCTAATCTGATTCTCTTCCCTTAACATGCATTTATGCTCGTGCTTCATGAAAGTCTTCAGTGCTTTTCCAAAATTTTGACATCTAAAAATATCAGCAACTTGCTTTTCTAGAAATATCAATCCTCATGATCTCATCCAATTGTAGCTGCAATATGCCTTTTTGAAAATAGAAGAGGACCCTTACATAGCATACTATTCAAGCCACAAGCAATGGCATCCATATCTTGTCGTTATGTTGAAATTAGGCTAAGGAAAGAACATTCTCACCATGCTGATCAGGGATGTTTTTGGCACGAGAACGACACCCCTTTGAACTTTCTAGTATTATCAGCAAGATAAAAATAATATTTAACCTCCAGAACTGCAGCACCCTTATCATGCCTTTTTTTGCATGATGCATGCTAAATTTCACTCCCCCTCATCAGCTACTTGCTTTCCATGAAAAGTCAGATTTGTTTCCGCTTTTGCCCTGATATGATGTGCTATTCTTGGTGTAGACAATCCTTAATGCAAACATTGTCATAACATAATCTTCAACTTTCAAGGCACAAGCAACACCCTCCATCTCATATCTTGATGCTGAAATTAGGCACAAGAAACATCGTTCTCATCATGCTGACCAAGGATGTTATTGGCATAAGAACAGTGCCCCTTTCTAGTGTTAATAGCAGCATAAAATCAAGTTTTAACCTCCACAAGCTGCAGCACACTTATCATGCTTAATTAGCATGATGTATGCTAAATTTGACTCCCTTCAGCAGCTATCGGTCTTCCACAAAAAGTCAGATTTGATTCTGCTTTTGTCCTGATAAGATGCACTATTCTTGGTGTAGACATTCCTGCATGCAAACACTGTCATTTTTTGTTTGATAAGAAAGCAACCATTGACTGTGGATTGGGGCTAATTTTCCTGCTTTAGGATCTCCATAAAATGCTGATTTAAGATTTGGTCAAGAGTTGATATACTGGCCCTCCTCAAAAACGCCTTCCTATAGTGAATAAGCTCTTCACATTCATGCGCTCTATCTCTGCTAATTTGATTGTTTTTGTTGGAGTTCCAAGTCTAGCTGCCTAGTTTGTCAACTCATCCTCTAGAAACTGTTGTCTTCAAGCTGATTGTCATTATGTAGAGTGCTATTTCTAATAATTATTTTTTGACTTGATGAAATACTGTTTATAGATATGGATGTATTTGCCTGACTTGCAAGAAAAATCATCTTGTAGTTGGCTGATGAGTAAGCAACCTCCTATTTGGTACTTTAGTTAGATGGGTGCACACTGCACAAGGATCCTATTCACAAACCTATCAAATGTGTTTAATTCGATGTTGCAAATATCGCTCTGGCGATATATTGCTGAGGGTGTGGAAATAAACTTATTGGAAATATTGGGAAAAATATCGGAACAAATTGACAAGCATAAGCTTGGACCTGGAAAACTTGGAAAAGACAGGACTAGATGTAATCGTGTGAAGCACTGCCAAAGGAGGGCATCTTTCACTTGTGGGTGACAAATGAGATACTTTTAATCACCTCCTTAACTGCAATTAACAAGTTTGAATCCTCATACAGAGGACAGATGTTCACCTCTCCCAAACGGGTGTCTCCATATATTGCTCATTGGTAGTTTACAATTATATGCACAATGTAATCCCCTATTATAAAAAAAGGCAGCCATATTTATCCTAATCAATATTTCTCCTGCTATTTTGGGGAATAGACTTTTCCATGATTTAGAAGTTCGGGCAGACAAACTTACCTCGCAGAGAGCAGCAAGCAACAAAAATGGCCTGTGTAATAGACAAGACCCCCCGAAGCTGAAAATTGCTCCAGTGCAAGAAGCCCATGGTCCCTTGGTCGACCTCCTTGACGCCCTCTGCCAGAACCCCAGCCAAGCCCTTTAAACCCTCCTGCACCGCAGCTTCATGGAGCTGCTGGGACAGATCTGCCAATCCATCGTTCTGCTGTAGAATCTCCACCAAATTGCCGATCGTCATGGCTGCCGGACCTTGCCAAAAAATTTACAGCACAACCATGAAAGGACACCTTCCAAAAACCTCAAAACCCCAGCAAATTCAACCGCATTTTTGAGTTGAAAAACCAATAACCGAAGAGAAAAATGGAGAGAAGATGGCTAAAGACTGCAAACCCCGGATAGCTAATGAACCATCGTGGAATTTGTGTGGCATATACACATATATTTACATTAAAATGAACACATGTAAAATGTCCCTCCGGTTTCGTTTCTCGTTCTGGCAGTGTATACTGATATTGCCTTTGAACCGTATCGAACTTTATGACGGTGAGAGAAGAAGTATGAGAAAAATGGTCAGGAAAAAAAATTATTTCCATGCTTCACGCGCCGTCGCTTAACTGACGGTTGCTCCGTCGCTTACTAATGTGTCGTCGCTTAACCGACGGTGATGAGAATAACTGTCGGTTAAGCGATGATTGTGGCCACATTTACAAAAAAAAAAATTAACTTTGTGATTTTTGGTAGGTTTAAAAGAAAAAATCCACGCACCGTCGGATTTTGGATCGAAATGTAGTAGTGTTCTCTCGCCATCGACAATTCTTGGGAATACATCAATGTCCCCTGATCGATGGATCCTATCAAGTGTTTGACCTCAACACATTTATTCACACTTGTTAGTTTGCACTCTAGTACCTTGATTCCCATTTTCATTATCGGTGGGTGATCTCGCGTTTTTTAACGGTATACATTAATGACCGGTAATCAGACGATGGACTACTATGTTCGACCTCGACACCTCTATTTGCATAGTAGGACATGTACTCGAATCGGTTTGTGTAGAAGAATTTCCAGATTGGTGGCATATCTTATATGCTACCTCCTTGATCATGCCAATGTTCATGAGATTTCAGCTCTCGTGAATTGATTCCAGTATATATCAGATATTTCCAGCCACTATGGAGATCTTGATCTGTTATATCTTCAGCCATTATGGAGATCATGGTCCTATATATATCTTCATCATGGAGATTCTGATCTATGTATATTGTACATGGCTATGACCACATATGTGATATCATGTATCATGCCTATTCATGGCCATTGTACTTTTATGTATCTGGGACTGCTATATGTATTTGTAGTTATATGCAGAGTTGTATTATTGTACTATGCTAATTGGGTGGCTGGTATTCCATTTGGGATCCTTCATCACTCCACTTCTGGGATGGACTTATAATGTATTTCGGCCATCGTATGACCCCTTTGACCTCACACATTACGGGGCATCTATTATAGCTGATTTCACCACTCCAGGTGAATCACACTTTGTATGGCCTTCCCTTGTCCCACTGCAGACTCCTTAGACCCCATGGACCATTTTTTGTCCTTTGATGTTTCCTTGATCATCCCTAAAAACATATGAAAAATGATACACGCTACTTTTAAACCTATAAGCGCATATATACGTGGGTTTGACCTCTAAAACCGCGTACATCGGGATGTGTGCATAATCCAAATCCTTTTGGAGTTTTCCTTGACATGGATCCGAATCATTTGACTCTTGGCCTTCCCTATGCCTTGAGATCGCTCGGATTCGACCTTTCATTACCCCTTTGGAAGCTATATAAGGAACCCCTTGGTACATTGAAGGAAAGAAGAGAGAATTGAGAGCAAAGAAACTATAGTCCATTGTTGCCAGAACTTATGCTTGAGTCTGCATCCCTTTGTCCCTTGGAGCACTAGTGTGTTCTTCCCAAGCTTACATTTTCCTTGTGAGCTTGCTATCGAGAGATGGAGGATTGAGGTGGTGGAGGCCCAAGTGGGGGATTCAGTTTCTCCCATTCACAGATGTGTCGTCAGAGGTTGTATCTTGTAATCTCTGATTTATATTAATAGAAATATCTTTTCCTGTCCAATAATGTGTGTTTGAATAAATATTTTATCCATGGGATTATGTCAAATGCTTGTACATTATTGATTATATATGCTAGAATAGATCTAGCACCATGATATATAGAATGCTTGTATTGTTTACTTGTTGTTGAGGAAGTAATCTATCAATCCAAGTTGAAGATCGGAAAGCTCAACGAGGATCTACTTCAATCGTCTAGAATAAGGTATGAGATCTGATCCTTTAGTGTTATACATTTAATTTCTATTGCATATTGGAAAGGATTGATTTCTGGAGTCAAGCTGTCTGTTGTGGTACCCCAAGCCATAGGAATTTCTCTCTGTAACAGATATAAAACAACAAACTGTCAATTTGTTCAAATAGAACATGGGCATTCCCCTTTTGATCCAAAGAATGAATGGGTCAAAAATATGTTCAATTGGGATATATACTCCAATCCTATGGATGCAGAATATAATAGGGCTAAAATTCTCTCACAAAAAAGAGAACATGGAAAGAAATGGAGAGAATATATGAAGCATAATAATAAATGAATTTGTTTCTATTTATGGTTCAAACAAAAGAATACTATAGAAATCCAAATGCAGGCATCATCTTCTTCCTTTGGATCAAAATTTGGCCCTAAGTGGATAAGTGCAGAAGGATATGAAATAAAAACACAGTATCCCTTACCTCCTTTTAAGCCTTTGAAATTAGAGGAAGGTGACCAAAAGACCTTATCCATTCCGATTGTCATTCCAAGTGAAGGAAAGGACACTTCAATAGAAAATGTCTTCGAGCAACAAAACTGGAGCAATATAGCTCTTAAAGATGTAGTTCAATTCACTATTTCATCAAACCAAATTGCAAAGAAAGAACATATAGAATCCATTCAAGTCACCGCAAATGATCTGGTCGAATCTGTGGACTATTTGAAAGAAGCATTTGACCAAAAGCTAGACAAAATCGAGATGGTCATTGAACATACAACAGACAGTTAGATAGGAGAATCAAGAATTCTATCAGAATGTATTGAAAGAATAGAATCAATGAATAAAAAAAAATAGAGAAAGAACTAAAAATCTTAAATAGAAAATATAGGCACCTCAAAATGAAAATTTCTAAGTTTTCTCTTGTTCAAAAGTTCCCTAGTCATTTTCTAAAAGAAATAATGGAAATTGAGAAGAAACCAGAGACCCAAAAAGTAAATTCTGACAAAGAAATCACTATCATTGGTGGTGTATGGAATTTATTCATGATAAAAGAATTCCAAGGCCAAGAACAAACCTATATTTCCTATGAGATATTACTTGCACACCAGTCCAGACCTAATGTCCCTTACTTGATTAACAAAGGTAGGACTGAATACAGAAGAGAATTCCAAAAAGGCATTATTTATAAATGGAATTTAGATGGTATGTCAGAATATTAGGTAGGTGATATGATTCACCATATGTATATATGTAATAGAACATATCTCACACTAGGAAAATAAAAACCTGTTGATGTAGGGCATGCAATAATAGCAATCCCGCTGAAAATTATGAAAGTTTTTGTAAACGAAAAATAGGTGATAGTAGTGGGGATTTAGTAAGTAAGAACCAAGCAATTGAATGTGCTGATTTGGAAATGTCTAGAGTTTCCTCATGAAAATTAGGTGGTATTATGAAGTCTAGAGGAGATAAAATTTATTTGGAATTTGTTCTAGTGACTAGGGTTTTCTCTTGTGAAGGAGATGTTGGTGATGATACCTATTATTTTTATCTCTTGGTTGTTCACTTATACTTGATCTGGGTGTATATCACCAAGTCGTGGCTTAGTGGTTGGGACAGGAGGCCACCATCCAAACAACTCAGATTCAAACACTAGTGACTATAGAGCCTTTCTCTGTGTGTGTGAGAAGCTATTGGACCTACTGTAAATGGTTTCCCTCTATCATCAAAGGGGCTTATCACAAGTCCAACAATCCAAAATGGTCTTAGGATACTTTATCCTTATATAATATTGCATGAAAAAAAATGTATATGCATAAATTACAGGGATAGTGATGTATACATATAGCAAAGAAAGAGATATATATAGTATATATGCATGCATATCAAAATTTGTTTCTAATACAACTATAAGGAGATTGCAAGCATGTGGTACATATTAGAAGGATGGTTAAACATTAACTCATGGCCTCAGAATCACAAGCAGTAAAGTAAATGAAACCCTTAAAGTCAGCATGATTTTACACAACAAAAAAATGCATTAAAAAAATGCATAAATTATAGAGACAGACCTAGATCAAAATGGAAAAAAACATACTAAACCCAATATAACCAAAAATAGTAAGAACTCACATTTTCTCCTCTCGTTACACATCTATTCAAGTTGCATAGGCATCAAGCATTGTCTTATGTTATTCGTAAAAGTAATGTTTCTGACTGCAAAGATGCCATACTCTGGATATGGAGGAGGTTTTTTTTTATTTCCTTTCTTAAAACAATAATACCTATCAGTTAGTATGGGTTGGGTAATGCTCAGTGTAGCCCAGGTGTGTCACTTTCCCATAGGTGCATATTAATATTAGAATCAGGACCTACTACATATTCATTAACTCAACAGGAAGGGTTGCTGCTATGAACAACGTCTAATGGTTCATCTTGGATAACCACGTTTGATGGTTCATCTTGGATAACCGCTCCAGGAGTATTAGCGTGCAGTTACAGGAAGCCTTGGAAGGTATTCGACTCAGATGGGAGCTCAAGTAGCGAGTTCCAATCAACAACCACTAACCCACTACATCCATATCGAATTATAAAACACAAACCCGTAAGGAAGAAATATATGCTCAATAATATCAGTTATCCCAGAACGGTGTGTATACATTGTACAATGAAAAAGTCGTATGAATACAACAAGCTACCAACTAAGAAAAAAAACAATGCATGCACTCATTATGCTTTCCAATTAAACTACAACAAAAATAAATTCCTAGATGAATACTATATAAAAGAACTCTTTATCAGACTTACCCTAAACCCGTGAAAAATGTTCGTTCACCTATGGTTCACCTCCAACACTACAAACCCATGATTTGATGGGCTCACCCACCTAGGCGGATGTAGAATCACTGGCTAAAGATCTCAAGGTTTAGGGCATTGATCTCATCACCGCATCACCAAGGAAGAAGGGAACCAAGCACAAACGGAGCCAGGCTACACCACTCCCATGCCACAACCAGCAATAAAGCTACCCTATGATCCAAACCCAACAACACTGCAAACCCACCAAAACCAAAAAACCTTATGTGTTCCCTCCTCCAACATTGCAAACCCACCAAAACTAGAGAAACCATATGCGTTCCCTCCTCCAACACTGCAAACCCACCAAAACAAGAAAAACCCGCGTGCCCTCCTCCAACTCTGTGAACACCAAATCCAGAAAAACAATATGCATGCATATGGAAAAGACATAACAAATTTTTTCAATAAAAAAGGTCCCAATATATTGGGTATTTATATAATAAAAAAAGTAATCCCTTTTACCCTTAATATAGGGTCAATATATTGGTTTGATTTTTTTTTTATTCCCCCCCCCCCCCCCAATATGAATGAACGTGTTATCATATTGGTCCCTCAATGGCTCCCTCATTGTTCATATGATGTTCTAATAGGTATGGACTGGATGAAAAAAAAAACTAGTTGTAAATTATTTTGAGAAATCATTTACATGCTTAGATGATAAAGGAGAAACAGTCACAGTCAGAGGGATACCTAGAAAAAATTTTGTTAGACAGATTTCAACTTTGCAAATGAAAAAGTCTATACGAAAAGGCTGTAAAATTTTTGATGTGCATGTAATGAATGACAAACACATGAATAAAGAAGATAAGTTAATTCGATGATATCCCAATATTAAAAGAATTTTCATATGTTTTCCTAGAAGAGATTCCAGGATAACCTCCAAAAAGAGAATTGGATTTTACTATTGAATTAGTACCATGAGTTATACCTAATTCAAAGGATCTTTACCAGATGAATATCCTAGAAGTTAACAAATTAAAATTACAACTACAAGAGTTAATAGATAAGAATTGCATAAGACCAAGTGTATCTCCTTGGGGAGCACATGTCTTATTTGTTAAAAAGAAAGACAAAACCTTACATTTATGTATAGACTACCGTAAGTTAAACAAGATGACAATTAAAAAGAGATATCCATTTCCCCACATAGATGATCTGTTTGATCAAATACGCAGAGAAACGATATTCTCAAAAATAGACTTAAGATCTGGATATCATCAAGTAAGAATTAAAGATGAATATATTTTTGAAACTGCATTTATAACTCGACACAGGCATTATGAGTTTGTAGCTATGCCATTTGGGCTAACGAGGGCTCCAACATCTTTTATGTGTTTAATGAACAGTGTATTAAGTAAATAATTGGATAAATTTGTAGTTTTATTCCTAGATGACATACTAATTTATTCAACAAAAAAAGAAAATGATGAACATTTACAGATAATATTACGAGTTCTAAGAGAACACAAACTGTATGCTAAATTCAGTAAATGTGAATTCTTTAAGGATAAAATATAGTATCTAGGCCATGTGATATCCAAGGAAGGGATGTCAGTGGAACCTGATAAGATAAGAGCAATAATAGAATGCCCTGATCCTAAGGACATATTGGATGTACGATCATTCATGGGGATCACCAGTTATTATCGGAAATTCATAGAAGGATTCTCGAAGATCGTGAATCCCATAACATCTTTACAGACAAAGGGAAAAAGATTTGTATGGGATGAAAAATGTGAAGAAAGTTTTAACAAGTTAAAAGAATTATTAACCACTACACCTATCTTAAAAATAGTAGATCCAAACAAGGACTTTGTTGTATGCACTAATGAATGCAATGAGGGCCTAGGAGGAGTGTTAACACAAGAATGTCACATAATAGCATATGAGTCAAGAAAGTTAAAAACACATGAAATGAATTATGCTACTTAGGATTTAGATTTGGATGACATAATACATGCTTTGAAAATGTGGGGGAATCATCTAATCGGTAGAAGATTTTTGTTAATGTATGATAACGTAAGTTTGAAATATTTGTTTGATCAAAAAAATCTGAATGCAAGGCATGCAAAATGGTTAGCTTTCCTTAGCGACTACGATTTCGATATCAAACATATCAAAGGAAAGGAAAATAAGGTGGCTAATACCTTAAGAAGAAATGAAAGACTGAATTTTAAAGCCGCCATTAGTAGCTACAAAATAGAATTGGACGATAAGTTGGAAAACGAAGTAAAAATGGATCAAGAATATAAAAATTTAAGAGAAAAGATTACAGAAAATGAATCTGAAAACATAAAAATAGATTATATGTATGCAATATACTAGAAATTAAATTGTTGATTTTAAATGAAGTTCATAAGATTCCTTACTCAAGACATTTGGGTTATCAAAATATGATAACAATGCTAAGAAAAGATTATTTCTAGCCTAATACGAAGAATCAAGTGGTTGAATATATAGCTAGTTGTATAGAATGCCAGCAGGCTAAGGCTGATCATTGAAACCCATCAGGTATTTTGGAACCATTACCAATCCCAAACTGGAAATGGGAAATTATCAGCCTTGATTTCATAATAGGACTACCTAAAAATCAAAAGCAAAATGATTCTATAATGGTAGTGGTAGACAAACTTAGCAAGGCAACCCATTTTATACCTGTTAAAACTACTTATAAGGATGCTAATATTGCTGATATTTTTATGAAAGAAATCTTTCGTTTACATGGAATTCTTAAGGTGATAATTTCTTATAGGGATCCTTAATTTAATGGTAATTTCTGGAAGTCATTGTTTAAAGGATTGGACACTAAGTTAAATTTTAGTACTGCTTATCATCCGCAAACAGATGGACAAACAGAAAGAGTAAATCAAGTTTTAGAAGATATGTTATGGATGTATGTTAGAGATCATCCAAATAAATGGGAAGAATATATCCACTTAGTCGAGTTTGTATATAACAATCACTATCAATCTTCAGCTAAACTTAGTCCTTTTGAAATACTGTATGGTAGGAAATGTAATACTCCCATTTCATGGAGTAATCTGTTTGATAGATTGATGTTAGGACCTGACTTGTTAAAAGAAATGGAACTAACATTGAAACATGTACAAAGCAATCTGAAAATTGCACAGGACTGAAAAAAGATTCATACATACCTTAAAAAAACTCAGAAAGAATTCCAAGTAGGTGAGCATGTGTTTGTCAAGGTAAAAACTAGAAAAAACTCTTTTAATTTGGGGAGTTGTGCTAAATTAGCACATAGGAATTGCAAACCATTTGAGATATTACCAAGAGTTAAACCAATGGCTTATCAATTAGCTTTGCCACCTAATATCATAATACATAACATATTTCATATATATATATATATATTGAAAAAGTGTGTGCATGATGCTACTCATGTAATCGATTGGAATTTCATTTAGGTAGAATGAGAAGGATATTTTTGGGTCGAACCGGATTGTATGCTCGACAAGAGAGAATTTTTTCTCCATAATCACACCATTGGACAAGTAAAGGTGCAATGGAAGCACCTTAGTCCAAATGAAGAAATCTGGGAATTGGAGAGTCATATGCGGGAGGCATATCCAATTTTGTTCAAAGAAGTCTCAGATGATTCTTAAGCAACATTGAGGATGATGTTGAACTTAAGGGGGTTTGTAACCCACCTAGAACTGAAAAACATTTTATTTTTTAGAAAAAAATATTTTAAAAGTTATTGTAAAGTTTTATGTCGTTGACCAAGGATGGTCAAAGATGACTATAATTGAATATTTTATTTATTTAAATAATTAAAAGAGAAGACACCTATCCAAAGAAGACTGTTGAAGAGTGTTCACTGACCCACTAGGAGGAATGATCTATTGTAGAAGGCCAAAATGAAAAGTGGCAACAACAACATTCACATTCTAGCTGTTGCAGGAGGCAACATTCCTATAATTGTGGTCATGTTCCCTGGAAAGAGGAACTGAGCATGTGGCTCATTTAATTACAAAACTGACCCAAAGACCTAGGAAAGCTTATATATACCATAGAATGAGCAGGAGGCTCACTACATTCTATTCTAAGTGATTAGAGCCTTGTGGTTTTGCTGGGAACTAAAAAGTTAGGCACACAAAAGGAATTCGATGAGGGGAAAGCTAAAGTGATTTGCTAAGAGTTAAGTATGCAAGTGTGATTGCTAAGTTACAGATTATTGTATAGGATTCTACAAAGCATCTTCATCCGGTTGGTTCAGTGAACATGCTCGGGGGCCCTAAAGCAAGTGATCTTGGCTGCGACGGTTGGGAGGAACGGTCTTCTTTGGTTGTTTGTCCAATTCCACAGTTAACAGGTTCTAAGAAGCTCTGATTACTATCTTTAAATTTGTTTTATATCTATATCTAAAGGATTCTATGAATGTTGAAAGTCTCCCTAAGACTATTAATTATTTTCTGAAAAAAGAATATGTAAAATGGTTAATATTCCTATATATTATCATATAACTAATGTTGCAGTTTTTACAGATTTTTCATAGTAAACTTGTAGGTTATTGTAGTTCTTGATTTTAGAAGAAAACTATATATATATATATATAATTTCATAAATAGTTTCTTAATGCATAAGTAATGAATACTAGCTACTCCTTTAGTTTTCTTTTGTATACTCTTATAGATTTTACAAACAATGCTATTTGACTAAGTAAACAATGAACTAAAATTTCATTTAGGGTTTATTTAAAAAATTTCTTTCAAACAAACTAAAATATGAAGGCTTACAACCAAGGTTCAAAACCCATTAACAATTTACTCTTTACAACATTTTTTTTTACAGCCGAAAGGCTTTGTATTTCTTTACTAAAATCACACAGTTGAGAGGCCCTTTTTCCTCTACAAAATGATTAAGGATAAAACGTTTCTTTTTAACGAATTTTAAGAAGAATCTCTATATTTGTAAATTTTAAACAATATCTCATTTTAGTGCAAATAGTGCAAAGCCAAAGGTCAAAACCTGTAGGTAAAAATACTTATAAAATAATTATTCAAACTTACAGCCAAAAGGCTTTATAATTTCCAATGACAATTAAAACCTACAACTGAATATCCTAGATTAATAGCAAAGTAAACACAATGAACCTAATCAAACTAAACCCATGATGTCAACAGACCAGTATTTCACTTAGCAAGACAGAGGCTGAATACATTGCAACATGTTAAACATGTAGCGAAGCAGTATGGCTTCGAAATATGTCAGCAGGACTATTTGATGCAGAGATAGATGTTACTGATATCCTTGGTGATAATCATATTTGTATTAAGATGACATAAAATCCTGTGTTTCATGATAATACAAAGAACATTGAAATGATATATCATTTCATTTGGGATATGGTTCAGAAAGGAGTTGTAAAGCTCAAATATGTTCCTACAGAGGAACAAGTGGCACATGTGTTATCTAAGCATCTGGATTGTGTAAAGTTTGAATAATTTTGAGACAAGCTTGGCGTATTCTGAAAGGACCTCCCTCAAAAGAGGGAGTGACAGTAGATGGGTGATGGATGTAGTGGTGAGTAGCTCAGTCTAGAGGAGGGTAAGTCTGGATAGGTTTGTTTGTCCCAAAAGGGTTAGTAAGTCAGACAAGGCTTGTTGATCCTAGGGGGATTAGTATGTCTGGCTAGGCTTGGTTGGCCCAAAAGGGTTAGTAAGCTAGATAAGGTTTGTTTGGTCCCTAGGGAGATCCATCTTTCTAAATAGGACTGTTTGGCTTGAAAGGTTTAGTAAGTTAGACAAAATGCCCAAATGGATCTACCAGAGAACTCATCGGGATGCTGCTCTGAGATAGTTAGAGGGAAAGATGTATCTTTGATATTGCTTTACTGTTGATTGTTGAGATGATTGATTCAATATTATTATACTTATTATTTCTGAGATGTTTGTTGAGATGTTTTGATGATTGTTGATATGGTTGCTTCAGTATTTTTATACTGATGATCGCTAAGATGTTTGTTGAGATGTTTGCTTCATTATTGATGATTGTTGAGATAGTTTCATTATTTTTATACTGATGATTGTTGAGATGTTAGTTTCAGTATTGTTATACTAATGATTGTTGAGTTAGTTCCAGTGTTGTTACACTAATGATTTTTGAAGAGTTTGCTTCAGTATTCCTATACTGATGATGATGTTGATGTTCCAGCATCTCTATGCTAGTAATGCAGATGATGATCTAGCATTAGATGATTTTTATTTTAGCACTAACATGCTAATGATATTTTTGTTGATATTTTAGTATCTATATACTGATGTTACAGATGATGTCTTAGTATTCACATAATGATATTGGCAACAGCTGATTTAGCATCCACATGCTAGTATGGCAGAAGATGATTTAGTATCCACATACTGATGCTGTAGAAGATGATTCAGTATTCATATACTGACGTGATAGACGATAATCCAGTATCCACATATTGATGCTATAATAAGATGATCCAATATTCATATACCGACGTGATAGATGATGATCCAGTATCCACATACTTATGTTATAAGAAATGACCTAGAAGTTGGTTCAATATTCACATACTGATGCTACCAAAGATAATTTAGAAGATGATATAAGATGCTCGAGTAGGTACAAAAGATGATTCAGTATTCACGTACAGAATATTACAGAGGATGATCCAGTTGACATCGATGATGAAGATGAATGATGATGTTCCAAAACTTCCTATAACATATAGAGACTCATCAGTTGGTTGTACAGTTGTGCTAGCAGTTGCTATTGTGGTTGAATACCTTCCTAGTTAAGAGGGAGTGTTAAAGTATTGTAAATTCAGAAGATATTCCAATATGTATTGAATATGTTCCTCCCTCAAGAGATGATTTTGGTCTTGTAAGAGTCATTGAAAGATCCAATGCAAACCTTTGAATGTAAGTCGAGTCAATTGTACCCAAGTGTGAATATAATAAATGTTATTTTTGGTGTCTTGCCAGACAAGTCAGCCCAGTCAGTTAGACAAGTCGTCCCTATTAGGTTAGAGGTCAAGTCAACTAAAGAATATAAATAGGGAGGTGCTACCCTTCAGTTGTACTCTCTCATTCAAGTTGTTTTGCAAGAGAGAGAAATATTAGTGCGCCAGAAAAAAGAGAGAAGTTGTTGCCTGGGTTTTACACTGCTCTAGTTGAGTTCTATACTAAGGAAGTTTTGCAGGGTTTTATCCCTTGTGGTTTCCCCGATGAAAATATTTATGTTCTTATGTTTCTGTGCTTGTTGTTCTTTCAATGATCTTCTAGTAACAATTTGTTTTATGATATCATCTAAGCAAATTAAGAAACTTAACATCAATGTGTAAGAGGAACCCAAACCTTATAGGAAATTATACTGGTCATTTAGGTTCTAAAATTACAATGTGATGTAAAAAAGGAAAGGTAAGCTAACCTATCCCATCAGAAAGGTTTCCCAACACAATTTTTGATGCATCATCTTGTAGGTTTATCAAGTCAACTTGTAAAGTGTCCTCATCACTTAGTTTCATGAAATTTGAGGATGAGGTAGAAAGTTAATCTAGAGAGGAAGGAAAATTTATATTTTAGGCATGATTGGCCTCCCTAAGGCCTAGGTAGGATGATATTTATTTATTATGACCAAGGTATTTTAAGACATTAGAGATGAAAATTGGGATCTTGATTTTGCTTCATTTGTGCTTGATATCAAAAATAGGGATTAGAGGAGGACCTGGCTCAACAAATTTTGTGATTGGTGGTGGTATTGAAAGCACTTGAATTGGTACATTTTGAACCTTGTTGGGTTCTTCTCACTTTACATATGGATTGTTAGGGACCATGGTATGCCTAGCATCCATTTCTTTCAATATCATATATTTCCTTGTATGCTCCGTGGGTCGGTTATTTTCATTCTATTGTCATTATATTTTCTATAGGAGTCATTTTATCTAAAATTTGGGGTTTTAGGCCTTGGCCTCAAGTTATAGTTATTCCTCATCTCATCCATACCATTATCAACAATCATTTGCAACTTAGCAGGAGATAGAACAAGAAATCCCTCTTCTTGATCTACAGCCTATTCTTCAATGTACTCCTCTTTTCATATCATAAATAGATATTATGATCCCAATTGGTTATGTTCATATTCAACATCATCTAGCTAGAAAATCATAGATAGGCCTAAGGAAGAGTTAGGAAATTACTCCATTACACAGTAATCTACAAGAAGAGTTGAGTGTCTTTTGTCTAGTTATGGCCACAAAAACAAAGGAAGAAATAAGTATTTTTGTTCAACTCTTGAACCCATAATTATCATAGATTTTCTTTAAGGGATTTCATTGATATAGTTATTGGAAGTTTGTATTCCTGTAGCAAGGTCTGCACCAAGGAATTTGGATAGTTCTATTCCAAGAGGGGTCGAGTACGAGTATTCTTGATGTACACATACTAGTCTATAACAACGGGTTTAGTAGGGATGCCATTTACAAATGTGGGGTAACATCCCCTGTATTTCCTTGAGATTTTTTTCTTTGAAACAAGATATTATATTATATTATTACTAAAGATAAAATAGTATATAGAGACATCTTTATGCCCTAAATAAATTTTTGTTTACTTTAAAATTGAAGTTAATTCAAACAAAAAGAAGGGCAATAGATGCACAACAATTAGTCTCTCATTGCAGATATTTCATCTAAATTTGGTACATTTTTCCTCGTAAGACAAGGCCTTTTTATGAATATTTTCCCATTATATGACTAGAAGTAGATATTATGACTTGTGCTTGTCTCATTAATTATGATTTACTTAATTCCAAGTTGAATGTGATATATGCTTTATCTCAAAGTGATTTCAATTAGTTGTGTGATTTGCATAGACTAATGTTGGGCAATCTAATTACTTAACTTACTTATACTTGTATCAATAAGCTTTTAAAGTGTAAAAAAAATGTATGCTTACATTAATTTTATATAATGGTATGATGTTAATTAATATCTATAAATTTCTTGTACATTAAAGTATAATAAGCTTATAAAGTGTAAAAAAAGTATGCTTACATTAATTTTATATAATGGTTTGATGCTCGTTAATATCCATAATTGATTTAGAACAAATAAGTAATTGCATTGATTTAACAAATAATATAATACATATGTATCAATGAGTTCCATTTAATTTAGGTAAGTCACTAAAC
>LPNX010670677.1:0-105558 GCA_001517045.1 Pseudotsuga menziesii
TAGACATTATTTATATAGATCATGGTCATGTCCTAAGTCATCTGGACACATAAAAAAATTTCGAAAAAATCTTTTTCGAACAGTGAAAAATTATTTTTTAATTACTTTTCCTTAGTTTTTTGGGTTAATTTTTCCATAAATTAAATGGAAAAAACCCGTTCGTGATCCAGACTCAGAATTCAGTGATTGAAGGCTCTAACCTTAAGCCAAAAATCTTTCTTGATCAGCCAGCCAGTCAGAACCAGCTTTCAGATCAACAATAGGACACATAATGCCTTTTTACTCAAAAAAGTCAGTTTTGAGTAAAAAAATGATTTTTATTAAAAAATGTTTTTTATTAAAAAAAATGATTATCTTGGAGAAAACTAAAACTCTCCAAATTAATCCAAATTTAGTAAAATAAAAGACTAAATGACGTCTCATGGAACACTTATGATGATTGGAGTTATCATAACTCAGCTTCAGTCATCATTAAGAGAGCAATTAATTTATTATCAGTTATCAGACATGTCATCTCCAGCTAAAGATGAGATGGAGAGCTCTCATTGGTCCGGTGATTTGATCGAGGTAAATACTGAATCTTACACCATCAGTGGGCTTCCCAAACCTAGCTCAGGCTCCTGCCAGACCTAAAGGATGAGCTTACCTACATCCATACTCACACATGTGGCCTCATCCTTGGCTTGTTTTCAGTGCACAGGTTTGGAGTGGGGGCGCCTTGCCTAGGTGGAGGCCTCCCCTCACTCCTGGTTCTCCAGTTTAGGTCTGGGATCTTTGTTAGGTGGCTAAGCTGGTTAGGGTTGGTTTTTTGGTTTTAGGGTTTTAGCACTCTCTCATTTGTTAAAAAGAGGCTCTTTCAGCTCTATTTGCATGGACTTTTGGGCATAGAAGCTCTGCAAAAATTGTAATCATTATATTATTGAATAAAGCTTTTCGGCTTTGGGGGTCTACAGGATTGCCTCTTCATTGGTGGATGTGTTGTATGAGGTGATCTCTTTCCATGCTTTCAATTTGTTATTTATGTGTTGAATCAAACAACTAGCTTTAGAAGTCTATTATTAGAACATAAGATTTACCATTTGCTGGTGTCAAGTTGGTTTATTATGAAAAGTTTATCAGAATCTAGATGGGTAAAAATATTCAGTTATATGAATTATTAATCTTGATTTGCATATTTCTAGCATACTAGATTTTATTGTTTGATCTCACTGGGTATCAAGTTGGATTGTCTTTACAGATCTCGCCATTTGGAGAACGGTGCAAGCTTAGCTGCATCAAACTCATCTACATCATCATAAGAACCTTCTAACATTGTTGACTTTCAGGACCTACAGAAAGTTTGGATTTTTCCAAGAGGAAAAAACAAGGAGATCTTCCTCCAAAGTTCCATCTCAAAGTCTTTCATAAATTTAAACACTTTCTTGGTTACCAAACTTCCTTCCTCTAGTTCTCCCTTTGCTCCTGGACTTGTTTTCCTTTTCTCACTTTTTCTTCATCACTGCCCCGCTTTCTCTCTCTCTTTTACCATCCCTTTTTTCCATTTTGGACAGCCCTAGTGTGCCCTAGCTTTATTCCCTTGTTTGCCTCTTTTTGCCCTAGCTTTTGGGCTTCCTTTAACCTTGTTTTTGGCCATTGCTTTTACTTTTTGTTCGCTGTCCTGTTTTGCACTTTTTATGACAGCCACTTATTTCATGGTTTGCTGTCCCGTTTTGCACTTTTTATGACAGCCACTTATTTCATGGTTCGTTGTCCTGTTTTGCACTTTTTATGACAGCCACTTATTTCATTGTTCGCTGTCCCATTTTCCTCAATTTTGTTCATCCCTTAGCTTCTTAGTTCATTGCCATTTTCCTCCCTTTTCTTGTTTTTGACTTCCTCTTTGCCTTCCCTCTTTCTTCCCCTCCGCTTCCTTTTATTTCAGCCTTCCTTTGTCTTGTTCTTTTGTTTTCATTCAAGCTTTTTCTTTTCCCTTTTTATAAAGTTCGAGAAAATTTCTAAGAAAAGTTTCAAGTAAAGAAAAAGCACTCTCATTTTTACAAGTTTTAATAATTGTAGAGTTACTTTGTTTTCATTGGAAAAGTCCTTTCAAGGATTAAAATCCTTAAGGCATATTGCAATAAAGTTTAATAAAGATCTTGTGCTTGAGTGGGGTTTTTAAGTCCCCACTCTCATCCTCCCCCATTTGGGGGGATTGTGTTGTGTTTACTTGTTCATGCTTAAATCAGATCTGCTTATTAATCTTAGAATACTAATTGTCAATTCATCACTTTTTAATTAAGTTGATTACTCAGTTCTTTCAATTGTTTATCTTTCTAAGTAAATCAGCTATGCAAATCTCTTGAATCACACCATAAGGTGGATCAAGAGTACTCTCTGTCGGAGAGTCCAACCAACTAATTTTATCTTGTGCTTGTTTAATCAATTAATCCTCATAAGTAAGACTCTCGAACTTGTAGAAACACAAGTCAAGAGCACTCTCTATCAGAGAGCATATTAGGTTTGCATAACCCCTACATTAGTTTCATCTAGATTAGCTAAGTCTCTTGAACCACTGTCATAAGACAAGGTCAAGAGCGCTCTCTGTCAGAGAGTTTTAATTAATTAACTTAATAAAATTCGCAACTCACATCCCTTTAATTAATTAACCCCCTTCCCCCTTTGTCGGAGTATGCTCTGACCGATCTTCGATCGGAATACCCAGAAACGACATTGGATCTCTAAACCCCACAAGAGAAACTTAACTAAAACTTTTCTCCATAACCAACGTACCGGCGTTGTTCGATAAATACCGAGGCATGTGGGAAAATTCCAAGTGTGGGTGCCGGGCTACCTAATATGGGCACTGGTAGTTAAGTTATTGAACACTTACCTTTGACCCTAGATAGGTCTGTCATGTCTTCGAACGGAGCCACTGAAGGTATTATCGATTAGGACATCCATCCACCATAAGTGAAGATCACAAACAAAAAACTCTTAAAATCTACCAAGAGCACTTGCAAAACCTAATACTCACTAGCTTAAATTCCTACACTTTATTTCACTCGCTTATTTGACTCCATAAGGCACTGGTCCTTTGTTATATTTGCTTAATTTTCTATCTTGATCAACTGTCTATGGTCCATTTCAATTCATTATATTTGAATGCTTAAGTTATAAGTCTGGAATCTTTGCTTATATGTGTGATCTCTTGTTAGCAACATGGATTGCTTTAATTAATCATCATCCCCTTAATATTAATCATTTTAAATCACAATAACTCCTAAACAACACCCATCCACATCTGAAACATCTAAAAATTAACTTAAACATTGAGCCATAGAAAACTCTTTGTTAGGGACTACCCCCCTTGGCTTCGTTAGGAGTTATCCTAAACAGAGGAGCTAGGAGTAGGTGATAGTACCTAGCTCTGTGCTTGCCCCCAAGGTCACACCTCTCCCACTTTCTCAAGTGAGGAGACATATTTTAGAAGATTTCTGCTTCTGGTGTGCAATCGGCGGACAACATCTTTTGGCGCCATTGCCGGTGACAAATATTTTTGTTCCTGGACGACCTTTGTTTCTTTTAGTTTTTTACCTTTTTATCCTTTTTTGGTATATTTTTAGTCCAATCACTCTCTGAAATTAGACTTAAGTCCACCTGGCGACTCCACTATCAGTTAACACCTCAAGGTATTCTACTAGAAGAAACTCTGTAGGTTTGGTCGATTTCATCCCTGACCCCGAAAAGGTATTAAGGAGGAGATTAAACAAACTATCTTCTTGTAGGATCCTTGCAGAACTTGGATCTGATTCTGTTTTAGACATCCATCTTTTATTTCGAGAAAACTTAGAAAATTTGCAAAATAATAACTATTTCTTTAATCCAATGGGTGAGTTTTTTACTCAACTTAACTTTTCTCAGATAGCAGGTCATCCTCATGATATCCCTGACAAGGCTATCGACAAGCTTATGACATATAATGGCACTGATGCCTCCCTCTCTGCTGAGCAGCATATCAGGAATTTCACTAGACACTGTGGTGCCCATGTCAGGGGTACTGATAGGCATGAAGATGTTTACATGACCTTTTTTGCCTTGTCTTTGGATGGCAAGGCTGGCAACTGTAACGATAATTTGCCGAACAATTCTTTCGCCACCTTAACAGACTTCAAGAATGCTTTCCTTGGAAAGTTTGGCAGCAAAAAGGAGCCTAGACATCTAGTGGCAGCCTTGACTAGTATGAAGAAGTCTAATACGGAAACCATGGATGAATTCAACGATAGGTTCACAGAGTTATCAAATTCCATCCCTACTACTTATGCTCCTCCTACAACTTCTACTTTGGATTATTACATAGAAGCATTAAGTGGCAAGATCCAATACCAGATTAGAGACAAGGAGCCAACCACACTGCTTCAAGCTCAGAATTTGGCCATTAAAATTGATAAGAATATGCAGTCATTTGGTGAATCTAACCTCTAGGGTTATTCAAGGTCTTCAACTCCTTTGAAAATCAATGAACCTAAAGACAAGGATCATTTAGTAGCTATGAAGGATGCCTATGAAAAACAAATGATTGAAGTAAAAAGGGAGATGAAGAAAAATATGGAGGAAGTAGAACAAAGACACTTTGCAGAGATTAAAGAGGTTCAAAATCGGGTCATGACTGTTGAAAGAACTCAACCTCCACCACCTCCTAGAACCTTCCCTGCAAAACCAACATGGCAAAGAAGAAATCCCAGCCATGAACAGAGGCCTCCTCATCAGTTAGAGGCTGCTAACATGGTCGAAACTTCCACGCCATTTTGTAGGGCATGTGAATACCTTCATAAAGAATCTTCCTGCTATTATGCATGCTATATTCAGGAGCATGGTTTTCCAGAGGGTTGTGGTCCTAAAGCATCATCAAGTGATCCTGAGTATATAAAATATGTAGATGACATGCATGATATTTTCGGAGAAAGTTGGAGAGAGGCAAAACAATATTCAAGAGAGCCTGAATACATTAACATAGTTGGACAGATCCATCCTATCACCATAGAAACCCGGGGTCAAGTTGAAGATTATAGTCAGAAATTGGATGATCTCACTAAAAAATTTAGGACTAATCCTACTAATGAGCATAATGATGATAGTTTGGAAGGTTTACTACCTTGTGACCTTTTTTTCTGAAGAAGATGACTATGATCATGAGGAGGGATATAGAATCAGATGTGATATAGGTGACGAAGAATCCCTTTCTTCTAAGATGGATGACAACTACAAGACTTCAATTGAAAATCCAATTTTAAAGGTTTCATGTGATGAGTGTCCTCCATGCTCTCCACAGGATGACAAATATTTGGAAAGTTGGGTCCCATGTGATATCTTTGAAACCCATATTTTTGAAGAAGATTGTTTTGAGCAGAATGAGGAGTGTAGCAAGGGACTTGATACCAGTGATGAGGCATCTCTCATATCCGACATAGATGGAAATGATGATTATTGGACTTTTATTGAAAATCCAACTTATGATATTTTTGAAAATATTTTTGAGAATCTCATCTTATGATATGTCTAGCAAGGGGAGTTGTTATTTTGAGACTCATAAAAGTTGTAAGGAAGAACAGTCATAGTTTTCATATGATCAGTCAGAATTGAATCTAAGTATCAGTAATAAGGATTTGAAAAAGAAGTGTGGTAAAGAGTCAGATGGGATACAACTAGTTGAAGTTTTTTCTCAACCGTCGTCTTCACATATATATGTTCCTTATGTTTTGGAGCACCTTGGGGCTTATACAACGAGTTATTATTTGATAATCCTTGATGATCAACATGATGAAGTAGTCGACCTGCCGCATTATCCCAATTTGTATATCAGCGCTATCCAGTCATGGATAGAAGCAGCCTACACAAGTATCTACCAGTTTGGGAAGAAGTTTGATGACATTATTCATGCCTATGATTCCCCATCCAGCCCGCCCATTCTAGATGATCACGCAGGTTTGCATTTTCTGGAAATTGTGTCCTTACTTTGGCTGGTAACCAAATACAAGGATTTATGATTAGGTGGCTACACTGGATTTATGATTACACCTAACCTTTTTTGTATCATGATTAGAGTAGGAAAATAGGCTCCTTAAAGTGAGCGTTTACTTTAGCATTTTCTTTATGTACTTAGAAATAAATAAATTTTTCAATGAAATTGTTTTTCTTTGAATAAAACAACTTTTGGATCATGGGCTCTTTTTCATAAAACTTGTGCTACTAAGGTTTTCTTGCCAAGTTGAGATGTTTTTACAGGATATGGAAACCAAAGATTCTGGGGTTCTCGTATGCTCTCCTTGCATAAGAGACTAGATCGAGCACACGTCCCGCAATTGGAGCCAGATGTTATCCAACTTTTTGTACCATAAGTTGGGTTACCTGAAGAGCCACCGGTTGACATACTTGTTCAAAGTCTGATTCCAGTGTATCAGTTGATCTGTCTGCTTGTCTAGCCAATATTGGCTAGTCACTTTTTTATTTGAATAATTTTGACCATGGCCCCGCGAGGTTTGTAATAAAATGTGATAGTAGGATATTTTTGAGTGGTTCGGTCTCCTAAGATGTAGAATTGCAAATAGGGTATTCCAGGGAGTTTTTTTCCCCTGACAATTATGCTTTGCCTTCAGCCGAGTATAATTGACGAGGTTTTCTCCCGCTTCCTCCAAAGCTGGAATGCTCGATGTTCAATCCTGGGTCTTGGGGGGTTATTAGAGCCCAACTGAGTGTTATAAACCTACTAGACATTATTTAGATAGATCATGGTCATGTCCTAAGTCATCTGGACACATAAAAAAAATTCGAAAAAATCTTTTTTCGAACAGTGAAAAATTATTTTTAATTACTTTTCCTAAGTTTTTTGGGTTAATTTTTGCATAAATTAAATGGAAAAAACCCGTTCATGATCCAAACTCAGAATTCAGTGATTGAAGGCTCTAACCTTAAGCCAAAAATCATTCTTGATCAGCCAACCAGTCAGAACTAGCTTTCAGATCAACAATCGAACACATAATGTCTTTTTCCTCAAAAAAGTCAGTTTTGAGTAAAAAAATGATTTTTAGTAAAAAAATGATTTTTATTCAAAAATTATTTTTATTAAAAAAAATGATTATTTTGGAGAAAACTAAAACTCTCCAAATTAATCCAAATTTAGTAAAATAAAAAACTAAATGACGTCTCATGGAACACTTATGATGATTGGAGTTATCATAACTCAGCTTCAGTCATCATTAAGAGAGCAATTAATTTATTATCAGTTATCAGACATGTCATCTCCAGCTAAAGATGAGATGGAGAGCTCTCATTGGTCCGGTGATTTGATCGAGGTAAATACTTAAGCTTACACCATCAGTGGGCTTCCCAAACCTAGCTCAGACTCCTGCCAGACCTAAAGGATGAGCTTACCTACATCCAGACTCACACATGTGGCCTCATCCTTGGCTTGTTTTTAGTGCACAGGTTTGGAGTGGGGGTGCCTTGCCTAGGTGGAGGCCTCCCCTCACTCCTAGTTCTCCAGTTTAGGTCTGGGCTTTTTGTTAGGTGGCTAAGCTGGTTAGGGTTGGTTTTTTGGTTTTAGGGTTTTAACACTCTCTCATTTGTTAAAAAGAGGCTCTTTCAGATCAATTTGCATGGACTTTTGGGCATAGAAGCTCTACAAAAATTGTAATCATTATATTATTGAATAAAGATTTTTGACTTGGGAGGTCTACAGGATTTCCTCTTCATTGGTGGATGTGTTGTATGAGGTGATCTCTTTCCATGCTTTCAATTTGTTATTTATGTGTTGAATCAAACAACTAGCTTTAGAATTCTCTTATTAGAACATAAGATTTACCATTTGCTTCTGTCAAGTTGGTTTATTATGAAAATTTTATCAGAATCTAGATGCGTACAAATATTCAGTTATATGAAGTATTAATCTTGATTTGCATATTCCTAGCATACTAGATTTTATTGTTTGATCTCACTGGGTATCAAGTTCTATTGTCTTTACAGATCTCGCCATTTGGAGAACGGTGCAAGCTTAGCTGCGTCAAAATCATCTACATCATCATAAGAACCTTCTAACATTGTTGACTTTCAGGACCTACAGAGAGTTTGGCTTTTTCCAAGAGGAAAAAACAAGGAGATCTTCCTCCAAAGTTCCATCTCAAAGTCTTTCATAAATTTAAACACTTTCTTGGTTACCAAAATTCCTTCCTCTAGTTCTCCCTTTGCTCCTTGACTTGTTTTCCTTTTCTCACTTTTTCTTCATCGCTGCCCCGTTTTCTCTCTCTCTTTTACCATCCCTTTTTTCCATTTTGGACAGCCCTAGTGTGCCCTAGCTTTCTTCCCTTGTTTGCCTCTTTTTGCCCTAGTTTGTGGGCTTCCTTTAACCTTGTTTTTGGCCATTGCTTTTACTTTTTGTTCGCTGTCCTGTTTTGCACTTTTTATGACAGCCACTTATTTCATGGTTTGCTGTCCCGTTTTGCACTTTTTATGACAGCCACTTATTTCATGGTTCGCTGTCCCGTTTTGCACTTTTTATGACAGCCACTTATTTCATTGTTCGCTGTCCCATTTTCCTCAATTTTGTTCATCCCTTAGCTTCTTAGTTCACTGCCATTTTCCTCCCTTTTCTTGTTTTTGACTTCCTCTTTGCCTTCCCTATTTCTTCCCCTCCGCTTCCTTTTATTTCAGCCTTCCTTTGTCTTGTTCTTTTGTTTTCATTCAATCTTTTTCTTTTCCCTTTTTATAAAGTTTGAGAAAAATTCCAAGAAAAGTTTTAAGTAAAGAAAAAACACTCTCCTTTTTACAAGTTTTAATAATTGTAGAGTTACTTTGTTTTCATTGGAAAAGTCCTTTCAAGGATTAAAATCCTTAAGGCATATTGTAATAAAGTTTAATAAAGATCTTGTGCTTGAGTGGGGTTTTTAAGTCCCCACTCTCATCCTCCCCCATTTGGGGAGGATTGTGTTGTGTTTACTTGTTCATGCTTAAATTAGATCTGCTTATTAATCTTAGAATACTAATTGTCAATTCATCACTTTTTAATTGAGTTGATTACTCAGTTCTTTCAATTGTTTATGTTTCTAAGTAAATCAGCTATGCAAATCTCTTGAATCACACCATAAGGTGGATCAAGAGTACTCTATGTCGGAGAGTCCAATCAACTAATTTTATCTTGTGCTTGTTTAATCAATTAATCCTCATAAGTAAGACTCTTGAACTTGCAGAAACACAAGTCAAGAGCACTCTCTGTCAGAGAGCATCTTAGGTTTGCATAACCCCTACATTAGTTTCATCTATATTATCTAAGTCTCTTGAACCACTGTCATAAGTCAAGGTCAAGAGCGCTCTCTGTCGGAGAGTTTTAATTAGTTAACTTAATAAAATTCACAACCCACATCCCTTTAACTAATTAACCCCCTTCCCCCTTTTCTGGAGTATGCTCTGACCGATCTTCGATTGGAATACCCATAACGGCATTGGATCTCTAAACCCCACAAGAGGAACTTAACTAAAACTTTTCTCCATAACCAACGCACCGGCATTGTTCGATAAATACCGAGGCATGTGGGCAAATTCCAAGTGTGGGTGTCGATCTACCTAATCTGGGCACTGGTAGTTAAGTTATTGAACACTTACCTTTGACCCCAGATAGGTCCGTCATGTCTTCGAACGAAGCCACTGAAGGTATTACCGGTTAGGACATGCAGCCACCATAAGTGAAGATCACAAACAAAAAACTCTTAAAATCTACCAAGAGCACTTGCAAAACCTAATACTCACTAGCTTAAATTCCTAGACTTTATTTCACGTGCTTATTTGACTCCATAAGGCACTGGTCCTTTGTTATATTTGATTAATTTTCTATCTTGATCAACTGTCTATGGTCCATTTCAATTCATTATATTTGAATGCTTAAGTTATAAGTCTGGAATCTTTGCTTATATGTGTGATCTCTTGTTAGCAACATGGATTGCTTTAATTAATCATCATCCCCTTAATATTAATCATTTTAAATCACAATAACTCCTAAAAAACACCCATCCACATCTGAAACATCTAAAAATTAACTTAAACATTGAGCCATAGAAAACTCTTTGTTAGGGACTACCCCCCTTGGCTTCATTAGGAGTTAGCCTAAACGGAGGAGATAGGAGTAGGTGACAGTACCTAGCTCTGTGCTTGCCCCCAAGGTCACACCTCTCCCACTTTCTCAAGTGAGGAGACATCTTTTAGAAGATTTCTGCTGCTGGTGTGCAATCAGCGGACAACAGTAGGGAAGAGAGTTATTCCACCCTACTTTTGCTGAAAATATGTGGAGAGAGATCCAAAAAATAGGAAGCCCTAGTTCCCGCAGCTGCACAATGTCTAGTTCTCAGGTTAGCTTTGATACCATGTTAGATTTTAAACATTAAGCTAGCATATAAATAGGATCTTTAACTGAGAGAATAACAAGCACAAAAATCAAACACAAGAGACAATGAACACAGTGTTTTTCCTCAGGGAAACCATAAACGGAGAAAACCCCGCAACTTCCTCAAAGATAGAATCAACACCAAAGTGAAACCCAAAAACAGTAAGATGATATCCCGACAATAGTAACCTCTTTCTTCCTTGCCCGAGTGTCTTTCTCTTCCTCATAGTATGCACTACAACTGAGTGTGAGTGAGTGTGTGATAAATAAAGAGGATATCTCTCTATTTATACTAATTCCTAACTTAACTAAACCCAACTAGGTCTGACTTCACTAGGTGAGTCTAATAACCCTAGTGCCCCGAAACTGTGGGGACTTTAACCCTTAGACAATAGGAGAGTTAACCACCTTGACTTGACATGACTTGTTTACATTATAGAAACTTCTCGATAGGAACATTGGGGCATGACATGACTCAAGTACATTACAAATACATCCTGGAATAAACATCGGGTTACAATACATAACAAATACAAGTGAATACATTCTGAAGTTACAATTACATCAACACCTCCATTAGTTATGAACTAAATTATATAAGGTCCTAACCAATGCATCTGCAACTTACCTGGGTGTTTCACAAACTTACTATTGTAGAGTAGGACCATGTCTCTGCATTGAAAGTATTTTTCTTTAATGTGTCGGCCATGCCATGCCTTCTGGTGATACTTTTTGACTTATTTATGAAACGTGGAGATGAATCGATATTCATCTATTTGTACTAATTGTGTCAACCATTTCTCGAATGCGCCTTCGTCACTCATGCCTATCGATGCTGTAATGCGTAGACTCAGAACAATCATTAGAGGAAATTTCAATTTAAAATGGGCCTTCCAAAAATAATTTAAATTCCATGTCATCATGTATTAGCCAATCAAAATGATTTAAAATTAAAAAAGGGAGCACCTCTTAAACAATTTTTTAATATAAATTTGGGTACAGGTATCATAAAAAAACCTACTTTTGTTGTTCGTATTTTCGACATATCTCCCTGTGTTTTTACTCAAATTTCGATCGATAGAGCTCGTTGGATGCAGAATTTAATTATGCATCCAATGAGTACCCAGTAAAAGTACTTTTTATGGGCCCCACTACCCCAAAAATAAGAAATACCTGAAAAACATGATGATGATGTCATCAACACATTTTTTCAAGTATTTCTTATTTCTGGGGTAGCAGGTCCTATAAAAAGTATGTCGAGTGGGTACTCGTTGGATGCGGAATTAAATTCCGCATCCAACAAGCTCTCCTAATTGAAATTTGAGTAAAAATACAAGGAGATATGTCTAAAATACAAACAAAAAAGTAGTTTTTTCTTTTCTTCCTCCAAAATTAATAAATATTATTTTATTATTTTAACTATTATTTTATTAATTTTCCTTTGGAGTCCCATTTCGAGTCAAAATTTCCTCTAATGATACTCCATTGGAATTGCCACTTCTTGACCATATACCAACTTGAATGGAATTTTTCCTATCAAACATTAGTGCAGGTGGTTCGATAAGCCCATAAGATCACAGGAATGTTCAAGTCCCAATCATTGTGGCTTGCATTGCAGAACTTGGTGAGCACATGCTCCAATACCTTACTCAATGCTTCCATTGTTCCATTAGCCTGTGGATGATAGGGAGTGATCTTCTTGTTCTGAATCTGGAATTCATCTATCATTGCGTTGATGGTGCTATTGATGAAGTGACTCCCCTGCAATATATTTGGAAAAAAGAACTGAGTGACAAAATTTTCAAACAGGAACCTTGTTGCAGTTGCAGCGGTGCAATCCATCATTGGTGTTGCTTCTTCCCAAATAGTGAGATACTTTTTTATTGTGATAATGTATCGTGCACCCATCCTTTTTCCTAGTGGGTTGATGCATCCCACAAAGTTGACTTCCCATTTATCAAATGGTTGTAGCATTACCTGAGGTATTAATTGCATCTCATCTCATCATGATGTCTTCCCCATCCATTGACATACATCACATCTTTTGGCATAATCAACAGCATCATTATGTTGTGTTTGCCACCAAAGACTAGCTCGAAGTATCTTTCTGGCAATGGCAAGACCTCCATAGTGCCCTCCTTCCACTTTATCATGTGCTTTAGACAATATCCTCCCCTATCCCTGTGGTATAACATATCGTTGTAGGATCTCATCCGACCCCATCTTATAGAGATGTCTAGTAATTAGCTGAAAATCTATGGCTCGAACAACCAATTTATTTTTTTAACTAGTGGTAAATTAATTCAGTTCTTTCCCTATTGACAGAAACTGAATAATATGCTCATAATGGTCATTGACCATTCAAACCTCAAATAACCGCGTGGCAGGTGATCCATCCTTGATTTTGGTCGATTCGTCGCCTGTCTTGATCTGTGACAAATGGCCAGGTCCCGCATTTAAGCGACCTAACTTCACAATGACTTTGAAATCAAACTCTTGGAAGAGTAGTAGTAAATGACATATATTCCCCCAACACAGTCTTGTTGACCAAGTACTTCAATGCTAAATGGCCATTGATCATCTTAAATTGTCCTCCTAATAGATAATGATGAAATTTTTCAGTGCATACACCATCACCAGGCCTTCGTGTTTTGTCATGGTATAGTTTCATTCCATCGATGACAATTTTCGGCTTATGAAAGAAATATGATGATCGATATCCCCCTCACCAGATTGGGTGAAAACTACGCCCAATGCAAGTGATGATGCATTAACATGAACATGAAATTATTTTATCGATTTTGTAAAGACCAATATTGGCAATGTTACCATCTTCTTCTTGAGAGTGTCGAGACTCGCTTGAAACTCGGGACTCCATTCAAATTGTGCATCTTTCTTCAACAAATTTTCCATTAGGGTTCTGATTGTTGTGTAGACTCATATGAACTTTCGATAATATCTCGCATGTCCCAATGTCACTCTGAGTTTTTTCACATTCGTTGGTGGTGTCAGATTCACAATTAGCGCAATCTTAGTTGGATCTACCAACAATACTTCCTTATAAACAATGTTCCCCAACAAAATTTCAAACGTTGTGCATAATATACACTTCCTAAAATTCAGTGTGATCTAGTGTTGTCAACATATTTCCCACATCAGTCACAGGTTTGCAATGTGGTCTTTCACCTGTCCATAGAGAGTCCAATCATCCATGTATACTTCCAAAATATTTTCAATTAAGTCCTTAAATGAAATGACTAAAACTCTTGAGAAGATCATAGGTGCGTTCTTTATACCTAATGGCATCAGTGTGTACTGAAAGCATCCCCATTCTATCAAAAAAGTTGTCTTATGTCGATCTTCTTTCAAAACCCTGATATGATGATATCCTGAGAACCCATCCATGAATGAATAGACTCCTTCAACATGAACACCTTCCAGTACTTCATCGATAAATGGCATAGGGAATGGACCATGGAGACATGCGTCATTTAACTTTTGGAGATCGAGACATATCCAAACTTCACTTGTCTTCTTATCTTGAATGACCATTGGACTGACCCATTCCGACTCTTTGATTGGTTCAATGATTCCATTATCAAATATTCTATCCATATCAGCCTTAACTCACTCCTTATATCATGGATTTAGTCGATACAGACGCTACTTTACTAGCTTCACATATGATTGGAGTGGGATTTTCATTTCCCCTAAGTCCCCTAGAATCCCATTCATATCCGAGAATTTGGTCGAAAAAAAGTCCTGGAACTCATGTAACAAATTGGTGATACTCGCCATATTCTCTTCATCCCAATAATATCCAATATTGGTGAACTTTGGATCGTCCTCTGTCCTAATGTTGACCTACTGAATCTTCAGTGGTTGATGAGCTTTATCTGTTCGTATCTCCAGTGCTGCAATATCTTGGATTCCTTTCGATTCTGGTATATTGATATTTCTGGGATCATCATCATCATTTGGTCCTCTTGTTACATTGTAACACTCCATCATCAACTACACTACTGGTATCTCATACAATTCCATCAGGAATGCGACTGGGACTTCTTTCAAGAGAACACATTGGATGTTTTCAAGTGCGCTATGAATTGTTGGGTCAGCTTCTACACAACTAAAAGTGTGGCTAAAACTGACTATCAAGTCTTATAATGCCGTGATCTCCCTTTGGAGCTCTGCTAAGGTATACCATTTTCGCAGTATTTCATCCATCGTATGTACAAAATAATGTACACATTCATCATTTGGTCATGATACCCATGCAGATGGACATGAAATTAAATGATCGTTGGGATTATTATGTCCATCATACTTCGCGACTTGATAGCACTCTTTTTTGTCAAAGTGAACTTCCATCAACCTGCAACACAACAACCATCCGTCGATTTATTTCTTATGTGTCTCCCACCAGCGTGTTGGAGTGGCCTTTAGTGCTTTATGTAATGCTAACAACTACTGAGGTGCCGATACCTTCTCTTCGAATTCACTAATATCCAAGTTGGGTAATCCTTCATATGTTGGTATCTCAACAATATCTATTGCAGCCCAACGCAGTGACTGAGTGAACTATCCACACTTTCATATGGATATATCATGTAACCGATTCTTCCAATTCTCCAGCACATCATCAGAATCCGATGATGTAGATCTAGAACTTTGCCATCCCAACTCCCTATACATAGTTATATGAATGTAGTCTTTAGAAATATTATATGTATGGTCACATCCTCCTATGACTTCCTCCTTGAATGGTTCGACATATCTTCTTCCTTTACTAGGATCTAATGGGGCTATGATTCGTTTGTCGCAGTTCTCAAAATTCATTACTCACTTCTTGAATTTGATTACCACCAGATTGATATTAGCCCAAACAATACCCATTAGTGCAGGATATGAGATTCCTTCGTCGACGATTTTGATAACATCAAAATCTACATATGTCTTCATCCCTTCCACTTCTACCAGCAAGCATGATACTCCCCCAATTGGAGACACCTTGGCCTGATTTGCTAGTCCCAGTTGTACAGGGGACCAAACAAACTGTGGTTTCCCCATATTCACCCATGTATTCTTCATCAAAATGTTAACATCTAACTCTAGATCTATAATGACCGAATCCACATCATAATTAGCGATTTGGACATTCATTCGCATCTCCCTTCTGTTCTTCATCTTATGCAAGGAGTTGACCACGTGGTCTTGTCAGCATTTCTCTGCTCGACATAACAAACTTGTAATCTCGGCTAGTACATCGAGATCTATTTCTAGCAATGGACTGTTTTCAAATAAATTTCACAGAGTCCCATTCCTTCGAGAAGGTATTGCTACAAGTGTCGAATTGAAATTAGGTGGCATCTCATAAATAGGTAACTTACTCATATATTTTTTGTTGATATATCCTTCCTTAAAGAATGTTTCTTTCTCAGCATCGACATTGAATTGCACCTTCTTTTGAGCCACATGTTTGATCTAATGATTTGTATGTGGTGGAACGTATTGTGGTTGGGTATACTGTAGTTTTGTATACTGCAGTTGCGATGGAGTATAATGCATCTAATTATATTGCGACAGCGGAGGTTGCACAAAATTGGTGGCTGCTGTAGTGGTGGCCTTTCCTCCGATAGATGTTCTTCACCCTTCATATAGTACGTATCCATTGCCATTTTGTGAAGTAGATCATATGCTCTACAATCATTTTCTTCATGAACAACAGATCCACAAAAATTATAGAACAAGTTTGTAAATTTCGATACTACCTTTTGGAGATATACGCACTCCTTATGCCGGTGTCTGTGAGCTTGGCATATGCAACACGATGGAATCCCACTATGTCGTAATGGATTTGTAGCGCCTGAAAACAATTAATTGAAAAAATATGGGAATTTATTCTTATGATGTCCTTTCGTGTGACATCGGGTACACCATACTTCTTCATGAATTTCTGTTACCTTCTTGGTATCTTGCAATTGAGTCATCAAGTTCACCAATTTTGATTGGATCTGGTTCATTCAAACTCCATTTTCACTAACTGGTGAAACTTCTAGCTTCATTGTGTTAAGATTTCATATGCTAGACTAGATTCAGTAGTATTCAATTCAAAATCACAGCAGTAGCATATCAAGAATCATTGATAGAAACACAATCACAAGATAGACACAACATTTATATTGGGAAACCCTCAAGGGGAAGAAAGCTGAGCAAAATCTTCCTCTGTATAATATGTATAAAAGACAACCCCAAGAACAGGTGTTCTCCTCCTTTTGTTCTCTCTCTCTCTCTCTCTCTCTCTCTCTCTCTCTCTCTCTCCTATGTGCTACACAAGAGAGTGAGTCTGTGTTCAAATAAAAACCACAGCTCCTCTATTTATACAAAATGTGTCAACTAAATTTTGCACTAGACAACTCGGCCCCACTAAAATGTTTGGGCCGACTTCACCTAGGAATACTCAAAAAATTATATTATATTATTTATTAGGGTACTAAAGACCTGAAACAAGTGGAGGCTTTAACTCATGACTCTATGATGACCAAATACAATAGTCACACCCTATCATAGGAATAATAAAATCTCCCTTGGTTACATCAGTAATATACAATTAGAATATCATTTGAAGTTACAATATTTCAACACTCCCCCTTAATGAGAAGGATATTCTACTGAAAACATCATCACAGACTATAGGATAACACAGAGACAAATACAATAGTACATCAACGTAATACATGTATACGTCATAGGAAATTTTCCTTAATCAGTAACTTGAACAGTTACTCTTTATCTTCTACATCACGTGATCACTTGATCCTTTCATTGCAGCAACACTTCGATCTTTCGATCCTTCGTAGCAGCACTTTGATCTTATAGATCCTTTGCAGCAACACTTCGATGTTTTCAATCCTTTGTAGCAACGCTTCGGCCTTTCTCAATCCTTTGCAGCATCACTTCGATATTCTCGATACTTTGCAGCAACACTTCGATTTGCTCGATCCTTTGTCGCTGCACTTTGATCTTCTTGACCCTTTTATTCTATACTTCGATCTACTTGATCCTTTTCCGCCAACCTACCTGCAGTACACATGATCTATTTTTAGGATGATGAATCTCGATCATTTTAGGACATAAGTGCAAGGACAATGTAATCCTCCATCAGCATGATCCATGAAATCGATCAGCTGAATTGTCTACAACTAAATGTAGATCTCGACCACACCTAGTGCTGACCCTATCATCCATGAGGACTCATCATAGACCATCCATACCACATAGGTTAGGACCACTCCCAAGTGAGTGTTATACTACTGTATCTACACTTGTGTGTAGGCATACTCTTCCAAGCAAGAGTATTGTCTGCAGAGAAGATCTCGACCGCATATAGAATGTCGGCCCATCGTAGAACATCCATACATGTTAGGACCAATCCCAAGTGAGTGTTATACTATGCATTCTGTGAGGAATCATCATAGAGAATCCATACCACATAGGTTAGTACCACTCCCAAGCGAGTGTTATTCTATGGCATCTACATATGAATGTAGGCATACTCTCCATACAAGAGTATAGTATGCAAGGAAGATATCGACTGCATACAAAATGTCAGTCCCGTCATCTGTGAGGACACATCATAAAGCATCCATACCAGTGAGTTTAGGACCACTCCTAAGTGATTGTCTAATATACGGTATTCACAACTCAATGTGAGTGTTCTCCGTGTGAGAGTAACATATTGTAGGGTCATCGTTTAGCTAGTAAGGACCACTCTCATGCATAGAGTGTTATACCTTCGATTCTCAAGAGAGGATATTATCGTCCACAAATAAATGTAAGACCATCATTACTGTCATCCATCATTGATTTTAGTCTCATCATTACTCCCCCTTTGTCTAAGGAGGGTTCATGTCTTCGAACTGGTCTTCCTTTTCGAATAAGGTCCATTCCTTCATCACTTGTAGTCCCATCACTCTTCATCCTTATGAGGATAGTCCTTTCAAAATACATGAAGCTTCTCATGGAATTATTCAAAATTTACTTGAGATAGAGGCTTGGTCAGTACATCAGCAACTTGCTCATTGGTACTCACATACCAGAGCTTGATGGATCCCTTTTGTACCATATCCCTTATATAAAAATATTGGATTTCTATATGCTTCGATTTGTCATGGAACACTGGATCCTCTGTCATATTTATATAACTTTGGTTGTCATAGAAAATTACTGTGGTGTTCAACTCCATGTCATATATTCCTGACATCATCTTCCAAATCCATATCACTTCACAACAAGGAGAGCAAGCCGCAATGTACTCTGCTTCAGCCATACTGAGAGAAACACTTGATTGTTTCTTACTAAACCATGAGATCACGACAAATCCCAGACAATAACATCCACCTAAGGTGTTCTTTGTGTCTACGACACTTCCCTCCCAATCTGAATCTGTATACCTGTACAAATTATAGCCATGATCTCTCCTACAGTACAGTCCTAGATTAATCATACCTTTTAGGTACCTCATCACATGCTTTGCAGCTATCAAGTGAACCCATCTAGGTTTAACTAGATACTGACTCAAGGTATTCACAACAAAGCGTATATCTGGCCTTGTGTTCATCAGATACATTAGTGACCCAATAATATGTATATAGTGATTCATGTCCAATAGCTCGGATGTCTCATAAGACAACAACTTTAAGTTGGTGTCCATGGGTGTGGCCATGGCTTTACAATCCAACATATCAAATATTTTCAATATTTCTACTGCATACTTTCCTAGATTTAGGAATATTCCTTTTGGGCTCTGCCACACTTCTATCCCTAAGAAATAATGCATCAATCCAAGATATTTCATGTCGAATTCTTTATCTAGCTTCTTCTTGCAATCCTTGATTTGTTTCTCATTTACAGTCAGAAATAGATCATCCACATACAACAATAGTATCATTGGTTCATCATCCATAATCTTCATATAAATATTAGGATCAACTTTACTCTTGGTAAAGCCCATGCTTGTTAAGAAGCTATCTATTCTGCCATACCAAGCTCTAGGAGCTTGCTTTAGTCCATACATATCTTTTTTCAACTTGCATAAATGAGTCGTTCTGTCTTCGACTTCAAATCCGTGTGGTTGTTCGATGAAAACTTCTTCCTCAATCACACCATTAAGGAAGGTGTTATTTACATCCATTTCATCATGGAAGAAAGTGCCATGATAGTTCTGATGGAAGCGTACCTTTCTACTGGAGAAAATTTCTCTTCATAATCGATCCCCTCTTTCTGAGAGAATCCTCTAGCCAAAAATCTTGCTTTGTAATTTTCAATACTTCCATCTGCAGTATGTTTTATCTTGTAGATACATTTCAAAGATACCACACTCTTGTTTTCTAGTTTGGGAACAATATCCTAAAAATCATTCTTCATGATTGACTGGTATTCTTTCGTCATTGCTTTAACCCATTCTTTCTTCTATACAGCTTCCTCATAGTTGGTCAGTTCTTTATCTACAAGATCACACATCAAAGCTACATAACTGGAATATGGATTTGATATTTTGTTGGTTCTTGTGGAGCCTTCTAGTGCTTGATATCTTTCTACTTCTTGTATGATTTCTCTTACCCAAGGAGGTTTTCTCTTTCGATAGATATCCATAGTAGGGGGCTCCTGAGTCTCTAGCATGTCATGATCTTCTGATGCTACTATTTTAGGAGTTGGATCAACTTCTGTCCTTTTGGGAGGTACATCCTCTTCATGTACTTCTTCAAGCTGACACCTTCTAAATAGCTACCTATTCATCAAAATTTACATCCCTACTAATATCGATATGATGGAATCCTTAAATGTATATCATGAAGGCTTCAGAGACTTCATAGTATCCTACAAATATTCCCTTCTTACCAGAAGGATCCAATTTGGTTCTCTTCTCTTCAAGAATATGTGCATATACTGGACAACCAAATATATTGAGATGTATTACTTCAGGTTTCTTTCCAGTATACATCTCGTTATGGGTTTTGAATCCAAGAGCACTATGAGAAAATCTATTTTTCACATATACGAGTTTTATTGCAGCTTCATCCGATAGGTGCATAGGAAGGTCTTGGGCATGAATCATAGTCTTCATTTCTTCCATAATAGTTCTATTCTTTCTTTTCGCAACACCAGTGTGTTGGGGATTATAGTGAGTGGTTAGTTCCCTCTTGATTCCTGCCTCCTTATAGAATGCCTCAAATTCCTTTTAAGTGTATTCTCCACGATTATCTAATCTCAGTGTCTTGATTCTCATTTCTGACTAGTTCTCTATCAAGGATTTGAATTCCTTGATTTTCCTGAACACTTCACTCTTATTCTTCAAGAAGTATATCCAAGTATTTCTTGAATAATAATTAATAAATGTGACATAGTACTCATATCCACTCAAGGATATGGAGGGAATAGGACCACATACAACAGAATTGATTAGTTCCAACGTACCTTTAGTCTTTGTGTCACTTTTCAGAAAGGGATTCTTGATGTTCTTTACCTGTGCATATCCCTTGCAGCTTTCCTTATGTTCAATCTTCAAATATTGTAACCCTGTTACCACCTTGCTCACATAGGTAAATGCTTTGTAGTTAATGTGAGCAAGTCTCTTATGCCATAGCTCACTTGTGTTGGTAGTCTCATGGACAAGAGTTGTCTCTAGATGTCCTTTGAGCTTGTACATTCATCCTTCTTCTCCTCCAATAACTATAGCATATTCAAGTGTATTTCCTTTGGACCACATAATTACTTGTCCATCAATAAAAGAAACTCTATATTCTTTCTTATCTATAGCTGAGATGAAGAGTAGGCTCTTTTCAAACTTGGTACATACAGTACTTCCTTCATCTTCATGGAGGTCCTAGAGTCAATCTTGTAGCTTGATTCACTAATACCTTTGATGGCATATTGATAGTCATCTCCCAATGATACCTTCTGGGGAGAGTTCTTTCTTCAATATTTGACAAAGTTGTCTTCTTTCCTGTCATGTGATTAGAGGCACCACTATCAATAAGCCATGTATCTTCTCTAGGTGTTACATACCCAGAGACTACAGAGAATAGAACAAATTATTCTACATATTCACCTCTAGTTCTCTTTCGATTCCTTTCTTCATCCTCATCTTCAGCTAGATGAGCATGATTCCTTTCATTGTTGTTGTTCTTTGATGATCGACATTCTCTAGGAAGATGTCCTATCTTATGACAGTTGTAGCATTGATACTTTGAGTAATCCTTCTTCTTCTTCTTCTCGAATTTATTCTTTCAAGGATTATGATTACTCCTCTTGCATTTTGATTGATTTACTCCTTTAGTATGGGTAGGTGGATCCTGACCATCTTCTCTGAGAAAACATTCTCTATTGGCTACTCTAGACTCTTCTTGTATGCAATCTTCCCATACTATGTCTAACTTCATAATTTCTTTTCTTGCACATGGAGTTTGAATGAATGAGTCCCAAGGTATAGTGAGGCCATTGAGATCAGTCATAACCAATTCATCCTCATCAAGGGTATCTCCAATAGCACTTAGATTTTCTTTGATCTGGGAGACCCTTATGGAGTAATATTGAATAGATTCTCCTTTATTCGTCTTGGTGCCCTTCAATTGAGCTCTTGAATTCATCTTTCCATTAATATTATTTCCTTCATACATTTTCGAAAGTGTGTCATAAATTTTCTTAGGTGTCTTCTTAGATGACACCTGAGGGATCAAGTGATCCTTAATGGAATCAACAATGATCCTCATTGCCTTGATTAGGTCTTGTTCATGCTTCTCCTTAGCTTCAGTTTCTTCAGGTTATGCAACTTCATTATTGATGTACATCTCAAGACCATTCTCTTTCAAAATGAGGCCAATCCTATACTTCCAAGCAAGGAAGTTTTCTAGGCCTTCCAACTTTTCCTCAAGCTTAGTGCTTGGGGCCATCTTGTCTAGTGAAATTTATCAAAACAAGAGATTGAACTTACCAGTATATGTGCTTGGAGGAGGCGATTTGGTTGATCCAAAATATTTCTGGAGATCCCTAATCTTCAGTCTTCAAATCCTATTTGCAAGGTTGCAGCACTGCAGATTTTCTGGTTTTGTTTCACTGTAGTTTTCTAGTTCACTTCCAAACTAGGGTTTAGATTTCCCAGATATCTATCCACCCAAAAATTTCAATCTAGGTCTCAATAGATGCACTTTGGGAGGATGCAAATTTCTACGCAAGAAGATCTTCAAAACTCCAACTTTTGAACAAACCCTAATTTATTTCAGAGAGGGAGGAGGGGGAATTTCACCTTGTGAAAGATTCTCTAATCAGGTTAGATCTAGTACCATGTTAAGATTTCATATGCTATACTAGATTCAATAGTATTCAATTCAAAATCACAGCAACAACATATCAAGAATCACTTATAGAAACAAAAACACAAGATAGATACAACATTTATCCTATGAAACCCTCAAGGGGAAGAAAACCCATCAAAAACTTCCTCTGTATAAGATGTATAAAATACAAACCCAAAAATAGGTGTTCTCCTCCTTTTTTTTTGTCTCTCTCTCTCTCTCTCCTATGCGCTACACAAGTGAGTGAGTTTGTGTTCAAATAAGAACCACATATACTCTATTCATACACATTGTGTCAACTGACTTTTGCACTAGAAGAGTCAACCCCACTAAACTGTCTGGGCCGACTTCACCTAGGAATACTCAAAGCACTATATTATATTATTTATTAGGGTACTAAAGAAATTACATGAGTGGAGGCTTTACCTCATAACTCTATGATGTCCAAATACAATAGTAACACCCCGTCAAAGGAATAATAACATCTCCATTGGGTTACATCAGTAAAATAAATTTAGAATATTGTTTGAAGTTACAATATTTCAACACATCGCGATATCCATAGCCTCGCTCAGTGTCGCAATCTTCTTTTGCATCAATTCCATCCAGATATGTGGTACTAACACAATAATGAACAATTCCTTTTGTTATACATCACTCATTCAAAAACTAACTTTCACCGTCAATGTCTTGAATCATTGATAAAAATATGAGATTGGCTCATTTGGATATTACTTGATTTCGTTCAATTCTGTAATGTATTTTGACTCATATTTGGGTTTCCTGAATTATTCAATCAATCCAGTTCTCATCTCCACTATAGTCTTGTCCTTATTTCCTGTTGAAACTTGTACAAACTTCATAAATTAATCTAGTGCACGATCTCAAAAATTTGTCACTAGTTGACCCTTCTTAATATATTCGTCTTGGACTTGCTTCATAGTCCATACCACTTTGAACAGAAACCGATATTCTTCAGGATCCTTGGTCCTGTTCCCATGGAACAAATGAAATTTTATATCATCAACCTCCATTTTGGTTTTTCTTCCTGTGTTCGTTGATTCGCTACTATTATTATGGTGATGACACACTGTAAAGTCTATTGGGGATCTAGTGTTCCTTCCAGAATGTGGCATAGTGCACGGAGGTGTAGGTACGTTGTTGCTTTGGGTTGGTCCTTACCCGGACTCGGGTGTATCATATTCATATCCTTTGTCAATGTAGGGTCACTTAGTCCCTTGTGATATTATCTTGTAGTTTCTTGTTCTGGTCGCACCAAGACTCTCCTTAGTCCTCTGCCTCTTCTCTTGATGGAACCTTATCACACTTAGCATAAGACAACACTCTTCCTTGACTTCCCTTGTAGTTTTATCATAACTCCCATCCATCTACAACATATAATTCCATCCAACTCTTGTCTCCACAGTACCTGTAACCTTTGAACACCAAATCTCTACTCGTTAGAGTTCATTTTGAAGATACCATTTTCACAATAGAAAACTACTTCTTTGTCCTTTGAAGAATTCCCTTTTTGTGTCACTATAGGATTTAATTGTATCGATCGCAAATCAATGATGTATCTTTCCAAAATGTTGTAGAGAAACACTTTGACATCCCTTGATTTCTTGTTTTCTACCTCCTTCGGTCGTTGGATCAACTTAGGGGACCAGCAAGTAGGTTCACCTCCCTAAAATTTTGTTTTATGAAAAGTCATCTACGCTAACCACTCGTACAAGATGATCACAAAATATATGAAGAAATATTCATGGATATAATAATAGATATTCCTTCCCAGCTACTCTTATGTCGTTAGTCTGGAACTCAGATCCTCTTCTGCTACGAATTCTTGAGCCTTCTAATTGAACCACAACTGAATCTCTGGCTTTGTCGGGTTCCACAACATATCCTCCTCTCATTCACACTAAGGTCTCAGCAACAGAACCATTTGTTAACAGAAATGTGGAGATATGGGTTCACACTCTGTCGATACCTCTCTTCGATGCGACACCCTAAACACCAGTCCGAGTAGGTTATACCCTACCTAGCAACATCTTCAAAGCAGATGTAGCCTCACCCAATATTATTGAGGGAGGGTTCTAGGAACCACATTTTTGCAGTAAGGAGGAGGATTTACACACTTGTTTCTCTCCATCACAATATTAGTGAGAGATCCAGGTGAGGGTTTTAAAAAATGATTATTCATGTTAGATCACAACATCAACCATTCACATTTGATCACATCATTATATTCATTCATAAACATATCGATAAGTATGGAACCATTAATCATGAAAAGTCATCTCATCATTGATAAACATAAATCTCATTGAGATCGCATCACTAAGACCACACAACAACAGAATACAAGATGTAGAGTTTTGAACATCATCCGCACATGTCATATTACTTCCGCAGATCAAAACAGGTTCCAAAAATACATTCTCATATTCGCAATATGGATACAAAAGGTGTTAAATATATCACCACATATAGGGTTCGCACAAATATCTTGTTCTCATCGATCTAACAACTAGTTGTTTCTTCTCCTCGCTAGTTATTTCTTCTCCCTGCTAGTTATTTGTTCTCCCCCTCCTACTACATTTTGAACTCTATATATAGGATTACGCATTTACAAAATGGTCGAGACACAACCAACCACCTAAATAACTTGGACCAAAAAGTACAAAAATACAACCAAATCGACTCTTGTCGAGTTATTCACCTTGCACACTATTCTCTGACTTTGGTTTCTTTTGCACCATATGCGTCCATATCGCTTGCCAAAAGGTATGTCTTATGTGGGGTGGAAATAAAGGTATGCCTCAACCATGAGGGGTGGAAGCAAGAGGGTCCAAAATCTCTTTGAGGGGAGAGAAAGAGTCAAGCAAAGTAGGCCTCACTTGGAGGATCCAATCAATGTTTCCTAGGAGCGAATTTGGCTAGGTGATATCCCTAGTGAACCATGAGGATAAAGTGGGAAAAAACCCCTCAAGAGAGGGGATAGTCCTTGTTGTTGGTGGAACTACCTTAGGGGTATTGTTTCGTCTATGGTGGAAGTGTAGTGTAACAAGTGGTGGTGATGTTTGGGATAAAAAAATTGGACAAATGCAAAAATATGTCAACCATAAGAGATGAAAAATGGTGCAAGAGTGAGTGATATGTAGAATGATGGTTTAGTTAAAATAGGTCCACTTGTAGGTTATTTTTTATTACGATTGAGGTGAACTTGTATTTAGAAAGAAAATAAAGTTAAATTCCATAAGGAACTAATGTCCTTCCTCTTAAATGTAACTAGCCCTTACAAAAGATCAAACCCTATTGATCATGGGATCAACATAATGATTGAATAGTGAAGGTAACAAAGATCCAATTCTATCAGCAATAGGGCCAATTTTCCTATCAACAAGACTTGGAAAAAGATCCGTAAATAAATAGATGATTACATGAGTCACTTGCACCCACAAATTGATCTAGATTTTTGTGTGAACAAAATGAAAGAACAAATACAGAATCATAATCACAGACATTTTGAAAAGACAACAGAGATACAATAAACACATATTCTAGTAAATGGCAAAAATAGAACATACTATAATACAATATCTAGAATGGAGGTGGATATCTCTGAGAAGAAATGTGACTTCTACACTCATATGTGCAAAGTTGAATACACAATGAGGCCAATGGAGCCCATTTATAATACAGATGAGGGAGAGACCCCCAAAAGTCCAAAACATAACCCTAGAATATGAATCATCATAAAGTTTGTGGCTCGAAGGTGGTAAGTTGAACAGTCAACTTCCCGATGTCATAACTTTTGCATACGATATCAGATTTTGGTGCTCAATAGCTCGTTAGAAACATCTATTCGAGGAATACCTATGTTGACGATGAATATCGAGTCTGAAACAGACTCATATTCATCATGAGAATATGAGTCCATTTTGGACTCAATATTCTCCATGAGTAGAGGCATTCCTCGGATAGATATTTCCAATAAGCTTTTGAGCGCCCAAATAGGAGATCGTATGAAAAAGTTATGGCCCTGGAAAGTTTAGTGTTCAACTTACCACCTTGGGGTCGCAAACTTTATGAGGGTTCATCTTCTAGGGTTATGTTTTGGAATTTTGGGTTTTCTCCCTCATTTGTATTATAAATATCCCCCTTTGGCCTCATTTTCTATTAATATTTGCATAGCAGTCACATCTCCTCACAGCGATAGCCAGCGCCATTCTAGCTATTCAATTTAACTCTGTTCTATTTCTGCCATTTAATAGAATATGTGTTTACTGTATCTATGTTTTCTTTGCAAAATGATTGTGATTATGATTATGTATCTTTTCTTTCATTTTGTTCACACCTAAATCCATATCAGTAGTATCAGAGAAATCTGATCTTTGATTGTTTCATAGTGCATTTCCCCGACGAGGTCTGGGTATAGAGAGTTTGGTCTCGAACTAGTTTCACTTAATCACTCTCACCATCCCAAATGAGCTCCCATGGTGGAAGAAAAGAAAGATAATGGAGCAATATATCCTATCAAATCATTGCTCGACGAAGCCCTCGCACAACAGAGGAAGGAGATGATGGATAGTTTCTCCCAAATCCTTCTACAAATGCTAGAAGTGGCAAGTGCATCTTCAACGAGTAGCCGGTTTGGGGATGAAACACTCTTTAAGGTACAAGTTAACTTTGATATTCCTTTATTTGAAGGACGGATTGATGCAAATTCCCTAGATAATTAATTGAATGTTCTAGAAAGTTATTTCTATGTCCACAATTTCTTCGATAGGGAAAATATCAGCTTTTCTCTCCTTAAGGTAGTCCCCCGTGTCCAAAATTTGTGGGGTAGTTATTAGGATAAAATCCCATTAGACGAGTCTGGAACGTTTGAGACAAATCCCACTTGGGGATATTTCATAAATGCTGTCAAGGAACGGTATTACCCTATGGGAAAATATGATGACTAGTACACCAAATGGACCATCCTACATCAAGAGATGGACCAGACGATGTCGGAGTACACCAACAAATTTTATAACTTGTGTACAAAGCTAGGTATCAAGGACTTCGAGCGGCACTTGATACTGAAATATTGCAGTGGTCTACATCGCTATATTTGGACTGAGATGGAATTCCTTGACATCTCTTCACATGGATCTGCCTATCGGTATGCTGCCAAAACTGAGGAGAAACTTCAGCAAAATAACAAGCAAGACTCTGGACCTGTGAACCCACCGCAGAAGAAAGGAAAGGCAAACCGTGGCCCGCAAAACACAGGACAAGGAAAGGACAACCAAAACTTACCACAAGAAAAGAAGGGGAATGGAAATACAAAGAAAGACACTGGGAAGTGGTGTGAATTTCATAAAATCCCTTGGAACAACACTAATGAATGTCACTCAAAGAAGCCATTGGTGGCCGAGGTAAAATATTCAGAATCAAATCTCGATTTGAATTCAAAACCCAATGCCACAACCGCAAACCATGGGAAGTAGATCATTGATGCAGACCCCACTGCCACTATTTATACTGCACATATTCAAACAAAGGATCCTGAAGATTCATAGGAAGAGGAGAGCCTCTTCCACTCGCAGACATGAGTGAAAGGAATTCCTCTACATTTTGTTGTTGACAACAGTAGCCAAAGAACCTGATCTCAGTAGAATTCGTCAAGATATTGGAGCTTATTAAAACACCACACCCGCAACCCTACCACATTGGTTGGTTAAGCCAAGGATGAGGTATCGACATTACTGAAGAATTCCTCCTACCATATGGCATCAATCCTTTCAAAGACGAGGTACTTTGTGATGTGTCCCCACTTGAAGTCTATGATGTTCCTTTAGAACAACCATATTTATGGAAGCGTCATGATGTATATGAGTCACAACCTTATAGTGTCATCGTTACTTTAGGAGGAAAACTCTATCAGATACCAGAGACAATTGCACCTAACGTAGTCTCTCAAGGTAGGAAGATAAGATCCCACATAAAGAAATTATTCCTCTTCACAATTGCGTCTAAAGGAGAACATCATATCACCTCCACACCCTCAGCACAAGGTATCTATGCTCATTAGAAACAAGAATAAAATAGATTCATTGTGTCCTTATCTATCTAAGTACTTCTACGATGCAAGGCCACGCATTCAAGGTGATCCTACAAAACAAATCATCTATACAACAATTACAACCCTCTCAAGATGTCAAAGAAAAGTAGCCTCTTCACTTCAGAAAATGTTACACAAGGAGATCAACTCAAAACACAGTTCAAGTTATGATATGATATTTGACACAATGAAGACCATTGCTTCCTAAGGAGGTAGGATTGATCCAGATGGAAACCAATGTCTACCCACCTACTCCACTGGCTCAAAACAATTGTCCATTGTGGTAGTTCCCTAGTCATTTTTATGTGATTTTTCAGGTCCCAAAATTCCTAAGCCATTTTGAGGCCCTACACGGTGTTTTTTTGGCATCGAACCACTGAGAGAATATGCAGTTTTTTTAGACTCGATAAAAAACGTCGTTTAGGGGATCAAAATGACTCTGAAAGTTTGGGACCCAAAAAAATCATAGAAAAATAACTAGGGAACTGCCACAATGGACAATTGTTTTGAGCCAGTGGAATAGGTGGGTGGCCACCACCCATCGGTTTCCATTTGGACCACAAATTATCCTCTGTGATATCCTAATTTTGGCCACTAAGATACCTTGTGATAAGTGTGGATCATTGATTTAGCCTACACGGTATAGTTTCATCTCCCTAGAATGAGCTGAGTGACTTGTAGGGGAGTGAAAGGAAACTATACCTCGTCTTTCACCTCATTGGTCATGACACACTCTAAATACAATTTTTCTTTTGATACTTGCAGATCTCATGATTATGATAGTACCCTATAAGTCAACAATGTTATGTTACAAAAAATGCATAGTAAAATTATATTGGTGGGTATCGTTTGTATGCCTAACCCACACAATCCTACTAAACTAAAATATTGTTTTGTGACCTCCTGTGGAGGATTTTAATTTGTTTATCAATTACAAGGGATGATTTTAAGGGCTTAACTTTGGTTAAGGTGTGTACGGGAGGTATTTCAAAATTACCCTCCTTTATGATTCTCTAACATCATAAGAAATGTAAGGGGAAGAGCATACTTGGTTTGGAAGATATTTTATGTCCATTAGTGTATGATAGTGGTGAAAACATGTGTGACGAAAGAAATTTGATTTTATAAACTAAATAAAGAACTCAGAACACATGCAAATGGATATTTTAACTTGAAATCTAAATATGCTAATGGTTCTTGAAAATTAAAATTCTAATAAACTAAGTGTGTAATGGAGGTATTTCACACTTCTGACCCTTTTCTTATTCACCAAGCTCACATCAAGTCATAGGTGAAGATCATACTTTGAGAGAGGAGAGTATTGGGGTCCTTTCTTGTGTGCAAAATTGGACTTGCACTACTTTAACTAAATATGTAAAGTAAGCAAGAACACAATTCCTGTTGAATACTAGTGACAATAATGAAACCCGTTGAAATACTCAAGGATGGTTACCTAGGTATATTTCAGGTGAAGACCCCTTTTTTCTGAACATGAGCGAAGAACCCTTTAATCCATAATATTAGGATTAGTGGGTTGGTTACTATAGAACAATTTGACTATTGCAAGTTAATTAATTCTAGTTCATTAGTGAGCTACCGTTGGGGATTGAAAGATTCAATAAAATAGGTATAAAGAAAATAAAAGATACAATTGCATGAAAAACTGATAGGCATGTGCATAGTAGTGTGTAAAAAGGACTCACTGGTGTGCAACTATGAAACTACAGAAAAAAGAGAGTCAGTTAGACAAAGGAATTCAAAATATATGGGAATAAGTCTATTTGTATGCACTGTAGCGCGACTGTCGAAGGAACGGATAAGTAGACTATACAGTCACAACACTAAGATTCAATATTTTTTGTAATGAGATAAAATGTCCAAATGGGGGCCAACTTCCTGGGATGAATGGTATGGACCTTTTTCCCTACAAATCACATTAAACCATAAATCATCTACTCAACAAATAACAACCTAGTTTGAAATAAGTGAACAAAAATGTAGTGGAGTCACCATAAATATTATTGTGAAAAATATTTCACAAGGGTGAATCCTTCCCACTTTGTGAGGGAAAATCCCTTGTAGGATTCAACAAGGATTTATTATTAGGTTCCCCTGTAGGAGCGGAGAGTGTGCTCCAAGTGATCCTACAATTGGTTGTTAGTAGAAAAAAACAAAAATAAGTAAATAAAAGAACATGGCATAGGAATGCAAATGCCAACAACCAATAGATATCAAACAACTTTTTTATTTCCCAATGGTCAATCATGTATAACACCTAGGATATGCGAGCTCTGAATGGACAAAAATAATCCCTCTTAGGGATGTCTATTTTGTCCAAACTAGATGATCTAAGTAGCTTGACTACCAAATGATAATTACACTTTCCCCTTGGAGGAAGGTGGGAAGGGAGCTTGGAAGATGCTAACAAGAGGGAATAGGTGAGCTATAAGAGAGTTCTATCACAATTGTAACAACATAACCTTGCTCTATTGTCTTCTTACAAGATGCATTCCCATGGATTCATTTTATAGGCCAATAGGTGGCCAAGAAAAAAACTAGATCTAAGTGTGAACCCCATCACCTCATGGACTAGATTGAAGGTACATAATGGGGTTTATTGAATGCCCATCCATCATGTTGATAATACATGTTCAAATTTTTGTTTTTGAGTGGCCCTCATGGTCCTTAAATATGTATCTAGTAGTTGAGAACTTGTCATTTCGGCATTCGCATTAATATCAAAGGGAAATCCATGGAGGTATTGGGAAGGCACAAAACTAGTAATATGTGTAGTAGTGCACGTAACTAGAGGGTTGGTTGTGCAGCCCCGTATTTGACTGTTCTTTTGGTATTTTAGACTCATGTTTTCTTTCTAGATATTCATGAGGATGTATTCAGTGGGATGCATGCTCTATGTTGATGACGCTTTACTATATAAATTTCCAAAATGTCACATGTGTGATAATTAAGAGTTAATACTCATGCTGGGGAATCTCTTCCTCTAGACATTGGCAACTTCTGTTACAACAGTAGAAAATGACAATGCAACAACCATCTCACCTTTCCCTAAATTGCAGGTATAGATTTCCTTCACTTATTCCCCATATCCTTCTTATCTAATATCATTATTAGAATTAGAATAAAATTAAAAAAAATCATTAAACAATTGTAGCGTTATGAGTAGAAGAACATTAAACATAAGCATTAAACAAGAAAACATATAATGACAAATAAGGTTTATGATGGATCGATATAATGATATCTATCCTAACCAATATTCATGGAATCGCCTCTCAATCGATCACTGGTCACACATAGGCCAACATCGACGTGTTTAAGCACCTTATAATCCTATTGTTGTCTAATAATTTAAGCAGGCTTCTTCACATGCAATACCATGGGCCAATACCATGTGTCGAAAACCATGAGTTGTAGACGTTCATTTTGTACTCTTTATCTAGACCAAGTTTACTCAACATTTCATATGATGAACACTTATATATTGAATAATATCTATCATGGTTCAATACCCATTGACAACTTTAATATTGAGTCAAAAACCACTTTTATACATGCACAAATAATTGTGATTGATCTTTACAAAGCTATGAAACCCAAGTTCAAATTCACTTGGAATAAATACCCACTTTAACATTGGCATATTAGTTACAAGCATGCAACAAAGTTTTCAATGGCTCTTATATTCCAATAAATTTCACGGACTTTTCTCTTCATATTTGGGATATACATCTATTTTCTCCTTATAACAAATGTGTGAATATCTTAACACACCATCATGTCAATTTGAAAATGAAATATCAAAATCTACTTGGTATTCTCATGGAAGTAAAGTAACAATTACTAGTGCAAATTGTACAAACATGCTAACATCAAGTTGAATTGTAGACACTAGTTGTCAAAAGTCTACGGTAAATATTATAAGGTTTTTTGTCATATGCCTACAATTTGAATGAAAAAACCTTTTATAATTTACAATGGAATTGATTCACCAACAAACTCATTTTTTCATTTAGATTATCTAGACAAAAAGGAACACTAACCTTGTCTTTGTTCTAGATACCTCAATGTTTTGTTAGCTAACACACTTATTTTCATTGGAGATCACCTTCTTAAACAAATTTAGAAGAAAGGTTATAGAAACTAGTGAATTTCAGTTATTTGGAATCATTTAATGGAGAATGTTAGAATCACTTCCTAGTAGAGCGCAAGAAAAATAATATAGAGGATTTGAGGGATGAGTAGCTTCACATTTTCCATACAAGAGCCCATGATTCCTTATGCATCTTTATCCCTATTTTTAACAGAAATAGCAATATCTTGAGATTATATTTTTGTATAGTGTTTTTTTCTTGTGCTACCAATTTCATACTTGTTATTTTTTGTATTTTTTTAATGTAGTTTTAGCATGTACATTCAAATCTTCTACTGAACTTTCTAACCATGTTTAATTCCATATGCTTAGAAATATTTTGAAAGGGAAATTATATTGTATAACTGATTTTGGTTTGATTTCTAATAAATGTTATTTATAGGAGTGAACCTACATGACCATTATAATCGTTATGGAGCCATCAACGATTTTTTTCCATTGCTTGCAAGGAACGAACACACACATGCACTCATGATTATGACCTTGCTACCTATACATGATTTCCTAATCATATTTAATGTAGGATACTCCAACTTGGTATTACATGTTTCTCTAAGCCATGCATGGAAAAAAAACCCTACATGGCAAGACATAGTTTTGCAAAGTTTCTATAAAGGGATTATAGATTATCCATAACATTTTTGGGTAAGTAATTAATTATTAACATTTTCTATCGTGTGTAAAAAATAATATTTTATTTCAATGCATGAAAGAACCACAATAATACAAACAAATTGTATACTTAGTCATTTCTTACGTAAACTTCAAAGTTCAAGTTGCCTTCTACATAACTTTGATATAATCATGCATGTTGAAAACAATATAATAATTAAATATTCTATTAAATATTAATGATAATTAATAGGAAATTTCACAATTACATATAATAATGAAAATTGACGAGAATTTCACATAAACAAGATAAATTGATTGAAGATAGGTGTGTGCTATGCATCCATAATTGAAATCTAGGAAAAAAGGGTTTTGATAGATAATTAGCTCTAGTTAACTAACATATTGATATTATGAATTTTGTATAGATCACCCATTTGAAGATTCCACTAAGCACAAAATCAAAATAGAAACTAAACTTATTTATACCAACTCTTGAATATCTTCGAAGTCTTAATATGATCACACAACTCTTCACATTAATTGCTCAACGTTCTATTACTAAAATTTAGTATAAAATGAGGTTCATAAAAGTTTGACCCTAGAATATAGAAATGAAAACCCTTGTACATGTTCTGTTTTGGAAAATGTGATGACCTCAATATCTACACTATGTATCACTTATAGCATTAGATTAGAGCATTGAAAGTATGAATACATTGGCCCTAAAGGCACCGAAAAGGAGAAATATATACACTAGGTATTAGTTACCTTTAAGCATTATATTAGGGCATTGAAAGTATGAATACGTGGGGCCAGCCCTAAAGGCACCGAAAACAGGAGAAATATATAGGGAGTTGAAATGGTTGCTCGGAAACATAAAAGAGGTGATTGAATACAAGCTAAACGAAGTATAAATATAGGCTATTAATGATATGGTTCCTTTTCCAAATCTCTTAAAACACATTAAGAGTACCACAAACCATAAAAAGAATGGTATTCATGTCAAAAATATCCAACATCTATAAATCAAAGACTTGTTAAACCATATGATGATCAAAGTACTTTTAGAAGGAATTCAATTACAAGTCAAATTAAAAATTCAATATCAAGTTTGCATAAACCAAAAGTTTTCCGAAAATGAAAAAATACAAATTCTTTGGAAATTTAGTTTTCCATTAGAAACCATATGACTTTTCAGAGGAAATTAAAAAAAATAGTTTGTAACAGGTGCAAGAATATATTGGTTGCTAGACATCTAGGGATGCAACAAAGTGGCTTATTATGACACTTACGATAGGGTGTGTGCAAGAAGATGAAGGACCTTTTAGATGCAATCCTACTTTTAGGAAACATGCTCACGATACATAAAAATACAACATGCTCGCATTATGTAATGCTTGGTTTGGTTAATCTTGAGCCTAACATGTCATATGACATGTAGGCTAGCTTAAGAAAAATGCGCATGCATTATGGAGAAGAAAATCGCGCCACGTTATGGAGAACCACAAAAATGGTTTTGTTGCATGGCTAGGGAAATTAATAAAAACAATATTTTGCATCATCAATACATAGGACCTATAGTAATATTTTAATATCATCAAGAACAACATATCAAACACCCATTCCTAACCTCCTAAGAGCATAATTTATCTTTGTGTTGTAATATGAACAACATTAGGAGGCTTTAAGAACTAAGTATGAGTCATAGTCCCTTGACCACGCTTGGGGGATGAAACTCAAGACTTATTCCCTAAAGGTATTTTTTAAGGCTTGAGGTCCATGAACAAGGAATCGAGCCTATACATAGGACCTCCATATGTGATATTTTGAATCTAAGAGAACATATGCAATGCATTAAAATTCTCTTAGCACTAGGAATATATCCGTAGACATGGTTGAGGAAGGAAACCTAGTCCTTAGGCCATAAAGGTATCCTATAGACATATAGGGCCAAGAACAACACCTCAAACAAACACACATGATCTCTTAAGGGTATCCTCAATCTTTAAGTTGGGATATGTCCATGATTAGGATTTTTTAGCATTAGATATGGAAAATAAGGTGTTAATCATGGTTTGTACATAAATATTTAATTTTAGGTTGTAAACCAACTTTTAGGGCTCAAGGTCCATGAACGACACCTTGAATCACCATAGATGACCTCTCAAGTTGATAGTTTTGATTTGAATGCGGATATGTGAACTATTAGGGGTTTCTAAGTACTATTTGTGTGTCTTGGGACCTTATACATAATAAGGGGAGGAATCCTAGGCCTTATACCCTAGAAGATGCTTCTAGGCATCTAGAGCCAAGAATGATGTGTCGAAAAACCTCAATAGAGCTTTCCATTGTATCATTTACCTTGTAATTGAGATACTATTTCCATTAGAACATTTTTAGCACTAAGTACATATATTAGGCCCCTTGATATGGGTGGGGGGAAACACTTGATCCTTAGGAATTAAAGGGAGTTGTTGACCATTTATAGCCAAAATAGATGCCTCCAACCACCAGACATGACGTTGAATGTGAATCCTTTGAATCTTAATGGGTATATGCAAGCCATCATGATTTTTTGAGCACTAGGTATGTATCTCAAGGCCATGAACATGGTCAGGGGAGGAAACTATGGCCTTAGGCCCTAACTAAAGCTTCTAGGAATCCATGGATAGGAAGGATTCCTTAAAAAATCACACATGTTAGCTCATAGGTACATTTGGACTATCAATATGGATGTTAGTGGAATTAAGTGTTTTTGAGAAGCAGGTATGGGACCTCTGATACATGATTGATGGAATATTCTCATGCCTTAGGCCATAATGGAATATTTGAGGCACCCATGTTAATGAAAATTTCCTCGAAGCACCACACATGACCTACTCAAGGCATGCTTCGTCTCTGAAAAACTATGTGCATGCCTTTAAGAGGTTTTGAGCATTATATATGGGTATTAAGGACTCAACATGGTGAAGGGAGGAAATATAAGACTTGATCCCTAAATAATATTTTTTGCATCTATGGCTAATCATGTACATTAATCATTAACCCCTTATTCCTTACTCATTGTCCCTCCCTACCTTTTATTTTCCATCTAAATTTTTCTCTATGTGTGTGTGTGTGTGAGAGAATCCCCCCCCCCCCTCTCTCTATCTATCTTTATGTGTTTTTTTGTGTCCCTCCCTTACTCCCCATCTCTCATAATCTCTCTCGACCTTGTTTATACCTCCCTCATTATCCCTCCCTAGACCACTCTCTCTCTATTGATTCCCCCTTGCCCCTCTCTTATTATTTATCACCACTCCCCCCTCTCTCACACACACAATCTCTATGTGTGTGTGTGTCCCTCCCTCACTCCCCTTCTCTTATAACCTCTCTCCATCTTATCTATACCTCCCTCATTTTCCCTCCCTCCATCACTCTCTCTCTATCACTCCCCCCTTTCTATCTATCGCTCACCACTACCCCTCTCTCCCACACAATCTATGTGTCTGTGTGTGTCTATGAGAGAGAGAGAGAGAGAGAGAGAGAGAGAGAGAGAGAATGAGTGAGTGTGTGTGTGTGTGTGTGTGCCTCCCATTCTCTTTATCTATATCTATGTGTGTGTGTGTCACTCCCTCACCCCCCAAAATATCATAGCCTCTCTCCACCTTCTATATATTTCCCTTGCTATCCCTCCCTCCATATCACTCTCTATATCAGTCACCCCTCCCAACTCTCTCTTTGTCACTCACCCCTCCCTCCCTCTCTCCCACATAATATCTCGCTCTATGTGTGTATGTGTGTGTTTGTGTGTGTGTGTGCGTGTGTGTGTGTGTGTGTGTTGGTTGTGTGTGTGTGTGTGTCACTCCTCCCTCTCTCTATATCTCTATGTGTGTGAGTGTACCTTCCTCACTTCCCATATCTCATAACCTCTCTCAACCTTCTCTATACCTTCCCTCCATCATTCTCTCCCTATATCTCACCCCTCCCCCTTTCCCTATGTCTCTCACTCATCCCCCTCTCTCCCACATAATCTCTCTCTCTCTCCCTCTCTCTTTGTGTGTGTGTGTGTCCCCTCCTCTCTCACAAACTCCCTCTATCTCCACATTCTATTTACCTCCCTCACTATTCCTCTCTCTATCAATCTCTCCCTTCCTTCTCTCTTATTACCATCCCTATGTTCCATTATCCCTTTACCCTATCCTCTCTCTCTCTCTCTCAACTTGCATCCCTCCCCCTATCTCTTTTCACCCTCGTTATCTATGTTTCTCACTCTCACAACCTCCCTCTCTCTCCATCTCTCAACCCTCCACCCTCTCTCTTTGACACCATCTCTCTCTCTCTCTCTCTACATGTCTCTACCTACCCCCTTTATCTCCTTGTATATATCCCCCCCTCTCACGCAAACAAACACACATTCTATCCCTCCCTCACTATCCGTTTCCTTCACTCTATATCCATCCATCCCTCACTCACCCTCCTCCCTCTCTATCTTTTTCTCTCTCACACTCTCTCCACATCATTATATTTCTCTCTCTCTCTCTCTCTCTTATACTCATTTCCTCTATGTTTTCAACTTATCCCTTCTCCTCAACCCCCTACCTCATCATGACCCTTAGTCTCTATTTCATCGCATCTCATTCCCCTCTCTTCAATTTCCACCTCCTTCGTCTCTCTCCTCCAACACACCCTATTACTCCTCTAATAATCCATATCCACCTTTCCATTCACCAATCCGCTCTCTCATCAAACCATCACCCACTTTATCCCCTCCACCTTATCCCCCTTTGCCACTCAAGTATCGTGTACTGCTTCTAATCCTATACGTCTTCAACACCTCTTATCCTCCTAATAGTGCTCTCAATCCCCATTCCCCTTCACGCTTGTAACCCATCGTGTTCCCATTCCATTCATCTTTCTCCACTAGAATTTACAACATCCTCCTAGGACCCTGAACCTTCCCCACCCCCTGTCAACTATTAACCATACTCACTCGAACTTACAACATCCTCCTAGGACCTTGACCCTTCTCCACCCCCTCTCAACTATTAACCATCCCCACTTGAGCTTCCAACATCCTCCTAGGAATTTGACCCTTCCCCACCCCCTCTCAACTATTAACCATCCCCACCTGAAATTCCAACATACTCCTAGGCCCTTGACCCTTCCACGCCCCCTCTCAAATATTAGCCATACATTTGATGTCTTGCATATGGCGCTAGATTTTTTTCTCTACATAACGCGCACACGTTATAGAACTACATAATGCATGCGTGTTTTGTAGTTCTATAATGCGCACATGTTTTGTAGTTCTATAATGCTTACATTTTGTGATTCTATGACGTGCACGTGTTTTCCAATTCTATAAGGGAGGGAACTGTAATTTGAATTTAAACATGCCAGTTCACTTGCTTGCATGTCACCAACAATCCTATGTGTAAGGTTTGGAGTTTACTTCGGTAATAGCAAACCTGTGCTATGGTATATGATAAACTATAGCTAATTGGGCCTTTCTTCCAGTTTCTGAAGAATTCGTTATTTACGCACCTGCTACAATATGCTACACACAATGATTTTTGACGAAATCTTAAACATAAAGAACATTTTTTCGACAGATTCTAAATATGTAATTTTTATTAAAAATATTATGTTTTCCTGTTTTTTTTTCAATTTCTATTGTGTTCTAACTCCTTAAATCGGAAACACGTTGTTAGTATTTTTTCCATAACTTTTTCAAGTCTTAATCATTTTAAAAAGAAATTACATGGTGCACTAGAAGACATTGAACTCTACTTTCTATAAAAAAAACCATTTCATGATTATTTCATTAGGACCTTCAAAGGATGCACCCACAAAAGACGTACCATTTTCGAGGAATGATCACATAGATAATTATTAAAAAAAAACATTAAAAATTACTAATTTTATTTTCGAAAAATAGCGTTCCACTAGTTCTATATGTTCTCTACATGCCTGCAAATTTTTCTATCTCGAAGCCATCATTTAGAGGCTCAAAGGCAGCACCCACAATAGCATATACCTTATCATTTTCCTAAAAAATTAAACGTGACTGTTAGAAAAATTAAACTTGACATAGTTATAAAAGAATTGAATACATAAAACTTATATATTTGGAAACGTGATTCAATTCCTACATTTAATCTATTTTACTCAAAGCAAGACATTTTGAATAAGTATCTCAAAAATACAATTAAGTTGAGGGATGTATGATTTTTCAGTTTTTAATTGCATCTAACGTGCCAAACTGACCCTCATTAGCTTGCACTCACCCGATAAAAATAATGACCAATATAAGTGACATATTGCATTATCAAAAGCAATAAAACTCACAGTCAACTTGTAACTATCTAGATCCAGTAGTAATAACTACCTTCACCCTTTGGAGTTGCCAACAATCGCCATGACACACTACCTCCTAATGACTTACCTACGCAACACCACACATTGACAACATCTAAAAAATAGGCATGTCATTTGATTGTTTGACAGTCACCTTGGGAAGTTATAGATCAATTTTTTAACATATCAAAAGAGTGCTAAATGTCGTGAGTTCTTAGTACATGTCAGAGTCTATAGAGCCCGGAGAGGTAGCTTAGTTGATTGATGCTTCCGAGTCCAAGACCGAAGTAGTCAAGGTTGGAGGTTTAATTCTCAAAGTCTTTCAGGGTTAGGATCCAAAAACGAAAGCTAACAAAGTAAGTGTCCTTCAGATAGGCTCCTTTAGATTTGTTCCCATCAAATTAATGAAAGAAAGCTTTATGAATAAGCCCCAAAAAAAAATTAGTATAAAGTATTTAAAATAGATGGTTGAACATATGAAGCTTTAATTAGTGTCATTAGATATTTTATAATGTGAAACAACACCTTGATACAAATAATAACAAGGTTGTAGCTCAAGTGTCACGACAATAAATATTTATCATTCATTTTATTGATGTTCACTTAGACCATTGTTTATTATATTTGTTATATTGATGTTTAATACGATCATGAGGAGAGGTAAGCCCATCCTTAGGGTGCTTGGCCGGCTCTTAAGAGCGGCATCATTAAGTGGCAACCAAATTACATGATTCATAGACATTTTACTTCAAAATTATAATTTAATAATTTATTTATGATATAAGATTCATCTTATATTCATTTTTAATTACAAACCATAACACTCTGATTATCATACACGCCATAACAAAAACGTGGGGTATGCGTATGTCCCGCCAAAGGAGGAAGAAAAATAGAATAAGTGTATCTTTCTTGAATTAGAATAGAGCTTAAATACACGATATCGGTTTTAAGATGTCCAAACCAATTCCTAATAAGAACAAGGTGAGCTGCTGAAGGCAGCAAGTCCCTGCCTACAGCATTTTAACAGCTTGCCTATAGCATTGTAACAAAGCATTGTAATAACGGTTTAAAAAATACATATTGTAGGCTTTTAGCCCAACAGCTCAGGGAGTAGTAGTGGAATTATAGATCTCAAGAGAACAACGTTATATGTCAATATGCCGTTTCAACATCTGGTTTATGGTAGGGCCTATTCACTCCAGACTTGCTGCCTACAGCATTTTAACAGCTTGCCTATAGCATTGTAACAAAGCATTGTAATAACGGTTTGAAAAATACATATGGTAGTCTTTTAGCCCAACAGCTCAGGGAGTAGTAGTGGAATTATAGATCTCAAGAGAACAACGTCATATGTCAATATGACGTTTCAACATATGGTTTATGGTAGGGCCTATTCACTCCAACGTGAATATTTCAAGGTCCAACAGACAATTAAGAGACAGGCAATTAGGAGACAGTTATGTTCCTCTAGTCATAATGCTAGTTGATTCAGTATTCTATAATTTGTTTTTGTACATTGTTACTCAGCCAATGTGTCAAAGTTTATAGTTTTTAGTAGTTGCTAACGTCTCTATAGCGGTTTTAAGATTGTAGGCTGATGTTAAAGAGCAAAATTATGCCTTGAAAAACATTGATATTTTTTTTAATCTATGTAATTTTTTTTGTTTTGTTGATCTCATCAACCTTTTATAATACAAATTTACAAGATTTATTAAAAAACAAAAACAGTAAACAAATAAGTCCATACAATTTGAAAACAAATAACTATTAAAACTTAAGATTTGTTTTTCTGTTTTTACGAGAAAGATTAAAGTAATAGTAAAAGGTAGTTTATTTTAATATCAAATTTCACTTAATAAAAATAGAAGTAAACATTATAATTCAATTTTCTTAGCATTAGAAATTTAACCATAAAAAAAGTCACGGTGGATATAAAGTTGGCAGGATAATCATTTTCTTAAAACTAATTAGCATCGGACATTAAGTATCAAAATAGCTAGAAATTACCAAGCATTTCAGCCGTGAATAAGAGTTATTATGCTACTTTACTTGGCATTTGACTCTTGATTGCTTCAAATTATTTTTATTTAAAATTAAATTAATCAATATTGAGCTTTACAGACCTCCAATATTGTGTGAGCTTTTGCTTTATTTTGATTTATAATCCATATGTGGATGGATTATAATTTGGTTGATAGCGTGGAGTATGAATGTTCGTTTCCCTACAGCAGTTACAGCAGTTATCGTTTGATGTTACGCAGAAATTTTGAGATGACACAAAATCAAATTCGCTTAGATTTTAAATGTCATGTTTTGCTTCAAGCTTATAACCACCCTTCTTTTATCAAGGCTGACATCAGTAAAATAAACATAAACAAGTTAGAGGAGAGGCTTGGCTGCCACGGAACTGCAAAAACCTTCGCCCATTTACCGGTTGACCTGTAGCTCAGCGCTGCGCAGCGCATATCCTTGAATCTGAAGAGCCTCCTTATCATTCTTAATATTACAAAAAATCTACCAATTGAGTCAGCCGTATATATGATACACCGTGTATCGATGCCAGGACTAGAGCCCATGGCCACGAGGAGCCAGCCCCAGGCCCAAGGTGTCGTATATGAACTAGTATATATTATTAAAAATAATGGACCAGATGCCAAATGGCATGGTGGAGTTGCCAAATGCTGTAGTCGAGCTGCCAAATGCTATGGTCTACCCTCTCATTGAAGTTGTTCATGCCAGATTGACTTGAAGGTTTTGTGGCTTCGTTTGCGACCAGCCAAGCAGGCGGCTTCTGTTTATAAAAAATGGTGCCAGAAGCTGTGCACTTTGCTTAATCACTTGACAGGTAGTTGCATGCATGCATAATGGCAGCTTCCCCCAATCTTTTAGTTATGTGTATCACTGTAACCTTTGCATGCTCTTAGAATTGACGCCCTAAGCAGCTCCAAAGCCACGGAAGATCAAGTATGCCAAATCTTCAAGATCGACATGCAAGGCATGCAAAATGACCATTGACAAATACGTGCTCAGAATAGCCAAGATGCTCCCTGCTACACAGTTCAGTTCGGTGGCTTTATACCTGTAATTTCTCTTCACCCCCTTCTATTTAACAGTTAAATGAGTTTCTTAGAATCACTTTTGTTTTTGTTTTTGTACTGTCACTTAGCATAGATTACTGCCGCTTGATCCTCTAAATTTCGAATTTCTGAAAATAAAGGCGGCCTTGCCTCGTACTGTCACTCAGCATAGATTACTACAGCTTGATCCTCTATATTTCGAATTTCTGAAAATAAAGGCGGCCTTGGGGCAGCATTGGGTTAGTTGTATATTATTACTAAGTTGGTGAGGTAAGCTTAATGGTATTTGCTCAACGAATGTTTTATTTGGCAATCTGTTACGGAATTTTTAGATAATGAGAATTTTAACTGATATCTTTGTAGTTTTGGGCTGAATGAGCTAACCCTGCTTGAATTGGAGAACTTGTGCACTTCACTCAAAGCATTTATTTATTTATTTTGTTTTTTGGCCAACAATGTGGACAATTTGATAACCCACACTCAACGCACATTTCTATTTATTCAAACTCTCCACACCAGTCTTCAATATGATGTGGTGGAAAAGATAGCTTTCACGTCGATGAAAGCAAGTAAGATTATTTGCACATTTTAATCTATCTTTGTAAAACTTGTGGAATGAGTTTTTGAGAGGCTATACAAATTTCTATGTTGTTATTTTTTTGCAAGAAGGTAACAAACAATTGACTACTACTTAAGACACATGGTTTTTTTTTCACCTTTTTTCTATATTTTTTGTGGATGTTTTGTCCATTTTCTGTTTTACGACTTCTTTGTATTCCTGCAATGCATAGTATGTAGTAATTTTCCATGAGGTTTGGCTATTTCTAGAAAGTCCATAATGTTTGCAATTAAAGAGAACGCCGTATGATCACACGAATAAGGGGAAAAAACAAGTCCAAGTGTAAGAGAGGATTATGCAATGGACTAAGATTTTTCTACACATTTAGTTTGTTTTTTTCTTTAAAAAAACAAAGCAGGAATCATGAAATTCTCAAACATGCATTTCTGGTCATTGACATCAATGCTTTCGACAGTAACTAAAGGTAGATTCATTTACAATGATTTACATTGATATATTGATGTAGAAACATGAAGCACTAGATAGAGATGGATAAAATTTAGTGTTGTTCTCTTTCGGTGATAAGGAAATTATCCTCCATCATAAATACATTTGTTTTTCTCTTAGACGGTTAATTGAAATGGGGCGACGTTAGCAGCTAGGGTTAATTGCACGGGCGACATAGTGGTGGTGATAGTCTTGCTATACTGCTTCTTCAAGAAGAGGGCTCTTGAAAATGCATTATTATTGTAAAAAAATCATTTTATTACAATAATATTTCCATGTCGCCCTAAACAGAGAGATTTCAATGGATGAAAATGTTAAATGCCAGAGTTTGATCTAAGCAGAGCGAAGAGAGTCCATTGTGGATTGATTTTTTTTTCTAACCATATGATATTATATGCATCCATCTGATTTATAACAACAATTAAAGAAAAACATTGAGATGAAGAAACCTTAGAACAACTACCTGAAGCTAGCATGTTTACTCCGCTTCACGAACATAGGCCTAGCCAAGAATGGTTATATTGATGATGATCCTTCTGTTGAGCTTCTGGTGCTTTACCAGAACAAAAAGCAAATGGATAGAAGTGAATATGATACCCTTATATATTATAAGGATGCTTCAACAGGGTTTGAAACCAGCTAAGAGGAACATGGATATTGGCTTGAAACCAGCTAAGAGGAACATGGATATTGGCTTGGAAAAATTTGATGCATCGATTTCTCTTTGTAAGTGCACTGTTTGGCGGTGCATGGCCAACATGCCAGCAATCACAATAAGAGAAACCACTTGTAACTTGAAGAGTTGTTGAGTATCATGCCAGGTGTTGAGTATCATGCCATCAATCACAATAAGAAAAACCACTTGTATCTTGAATGAGGGCTAAGATATCCAAACATTATCCTAGCATTTAATGTTGTAGAGGTAATGTTAACATTATCCTTAATATTAATTCACCATGCAATGTGTTCTACATCTTATAAACTAAAGATTGGAAATTATATTTCCATAGAATTTCCCCCCCGCCTCGTTATGAGGCCAAATAAGAAGTCTAAGTGCTTGATTGGTGGAAAAAGCGGTCGATATGGTTGATTGGTAGAAAAAGCGGCCTCAAGAAAGATGTTAAAGATTGGAAATTATATTTCCATTGAATTTCCCCCCGCCTCGTTATGAGGCCAAATAAGAAGTCTAAGTGCTTGATTGGTGGAAAAAGCGGTCGATATGGTTGATTGGTAGAAAAAGCGGCCTCAAGAAAGATGTTAAAGATTGGAAATTATATTTCCATTGAATTTCCCCCCGCCTCGTTATGAGGCCAAATAAGAAGTCTAAGTGCTTGATTGGTGGAAAAAGCGGTCGATATGGTTGATTGGTAGAAAAAGCGGCCTCAAGAAAGATGTGAATGTTGTTGATTGGTAGAGGAAATGGCTTTGAAATGATTTGAACGAAAACTTAGGATAAATGTTTAAAGTTTTTTTTGTTTTGCGTGCAAATTAATCAAATCGACGGCAAGCCGATTACAAGAGTCCCTGCCAGCCCGAGGGCAGGGACTAATAACAAGGACCGCTTTTTCTTCCTGAAAAAAAACATGTCCAAACCAATTCGTATAAGTTAAAATTTGATGGCATATAGAACCGAATGATAAGGTTCAAACCAATTTTATATTCGTTACAAAATAACTAAAGCTGACTTTAGATATCATGTTAAGTTTCTTTCTTAATTTTTTTATATTTAAATATAAAGTGCACTTGTATGCTAGTTTTAAAATGAAAAGATAAGATTCAGAACTATTTTTATATTAGTTACAAAATAACTAAAGCTGACTCTAGATATCATGTTAAATTTATTTTTTTAGTTATATTTAAATATAAAGTGCTTGTACACTAATTTTAAAATGAAAAGAAATGACATGAAATCAAATTAATCTTATGCTTTTATTTAAATATAAAGTGTACTCGTATATTTTATATACTAGTTTTAAAATGACACGAAATCAAATTAATCTTATGCTGATCACAAACGAATCTTATGCTGATCACAAACGAGCCCATTGAAAAGTTGGCATCTTTATGTGATCATAAAACTAAATTATTTTATATGTTTGACATACATGAGTGTACAAGAAGTGTTGGGCTCGCGTTAGACGAGTCTAGAAGTTGTGAACAACGACTAGTAAAACATATATGACCTATAACCTGCATAAAGAATCACCATCAATTTGGAGGACAAAATCATATGAGACATAATATATAAAATACTCATGGATGATAAAATACAAAATACATTGGTTATCTGGGAGTTGAGAGCTTGTTTATGCAAAATCACCTACAAATGACATGCGGACCTGAATACGCATCAGATATAAAATATAAGACACTATTTTACAAGAACCTTAGTCGCAATAGAATAATCATCAAAGTCATGCTCTAGTCAATGCTTAAATAAAACATGAAAGTTAATCAAGTTGGTTAGTCTATGACGGGTCTAGCAATGCTAGTTGCATAGCTAGATGGCGAGGGATTGAATACTCATCCATAGGTTGAGTAGCTACTTGTTCTTAATGATCCCTCTCATCATATTATAGAAGAAAAGGAATGAATCCTTGACAATCTAGCATGTATCTAAAACTATATCACTACTATGTAAGAGATCATTCAAAGTTAAAAAGGGTTGGCATAGACGCACATGCCCAATAAGGGAACATGAGTGCATACATTTATAAACAGTGATTTCATTAAAGTTAACCTATGCACAAAACACATACCAAAAGGGATCGATCCACATGTGAACAAAAATGTTATCTCTGGGATCAAATTATATGTCTACATTCGTGGCAAACAATTCACACGAATTTTAGGAAGACTACCTACACTTAGTGGAATTTGCATATAATAATAATTTTCAAGTTTCTGTAAGTATGAGTCTGTTTGAAATATTATAAGGATGTAACTGTAATACTTCAATCTCATGGAGCAGTTCAGTTGATAGATTAATGTGAGGATCTAATTTATTAAAAGATATGGAACTAACTGTGAAACAATTACAACAAAACTTCAAGGCTTCCCAAGACAGGAAGAAAAGTTATGATGATTTAAAAATAACTCCTAGAGAGTTCTAGGTTGGTGATCATGTGTATATAAAGGTAAATACCATGAAAAGTTCATTGAGATTGGGCAAATATTCAAAATTGGCACTCAGGTATTACACGCCATTTGAAATTTTAGCTAAAGTAGGGTCAGTTTCGTACCATTTATCCCTACCACCAAATATGAAACTGCATAATGTGTTTCACGTTTCTATATTAAAAAGATATGTTCATGTATTTTCTCATGTGATTGATTGGAATGTAATTTGGGTGGAACCTGAGGGAGAGTTCCAAGTAGGGTCGGAGCGCATTCTCGGCAAGAGAGAACTTTTACTTTGGAACCGTACCATCGGAGAATTCAAGTTGCAAAGGAAGCACCTTAATATGGAAGAGGGTACTTGGGGGCTTGAAAGTAATATGTTGGAGGCATATCCAAACTTATTCCAAGAAGCTGAAATGGAAGAATTAAAACGGGAATTTTATAACACCGAGGATGGTGTTATCCTTTAAGGGAAGGAGTATGTAATACCCCATGAATTAATTATTATTATTAATTCTCGTGGAAAAATACTTTATTATTATTTTATTATTTTATTATTTTTTATAGAAAAAATCAAGAATAAAACATTTTTATTAATAAAATATGTTGAAGGGGAACACAAGTGTATATAGTTGTTAAAGAGTGTTTGATCACCCACAAGAAGAAAATACAAGTGGCAGAAGCCACTGAGTGAGAACTCAATATGTAGGAGACATCTTCCCCAAAAATCAAGTCATAACTCCTACTTGACTGCCAAAGAGTAGGAGGCTCATAAATGACCAAGTCCTATGAAAAATACTATATATTTGTATGTCCATGAGCAGCAGGAGGCTAACATTGGATAAGGATTAAAATATGTGAATACAAGAGATTGAGCATTAAAGGATTTTTCTCTTGTGGTTTAGCGAACATGATCGAGGGTTTTGTAGCAAGTAACGTGGTTTCTCTGGGAGTTGGTTGGGAGGAACAACTTCTCCACTTTTGTTTTCCTAACATTGGTTCCAGGTTCATAGTTTATCCTTCAATTGTTTGTAGAATATGCTTATATCCTAGATCTAATGAAGATTAATAGTTTTTTTTTCAGTTAACCTACTGATGCTATGCTTAAATGGTTTATAATTCTAATTCCTTTCAAAATTTGAATTTTGCACCTAATTAATTTAAAATCATCTATTTCTAGATTGTATCATGTGTTCCTACACTTATCCCTATATTCATGTTTGTATCGATTTTTCCCTAACCCTTTCATTAGTCTATGTTTAGGAAATTAGAAGTTGATTGAATCTCTAAACCTTGTTCATAGTATAAATCTGTATTATTAAAATATAGATATGTGAATGGATCCCACTTAATCAACATTTACAACTCATAGGGTCTAAATAAAATTAGTCTAACCAAACAAGGTTTACCTAACTAAGCGTAAAAGTATATTGTTGCGATCATATGTTTACATATACTTAATGCTTAAAAAGATCCCTTATTCCCCTTAGTAAGATTACAGAGGTCATTTAATCAAACCTCATTAAGATAATCGATTAACAGTCCTATGATAGTTAGATCATAGTTTTATAATACTTTAAATCCGAAATCGGTTTTCATTCTAGTGAAACCAAACATGTGAAATCGAAGATCGTATTCCTTTAAAAATACACAAAGCATGTGTAAGATAATAAAAGAAAATAAACTGAATCTTTTACTGGTTGATATGATAGTATCACAACAACATTCAGGGAATCGAAAAATTTAGTTACAAACCAGTATCGCTAGCATCAACAACCGAGAATTAAAGATCTAAACTTCAGTTAAAATATCACAAACCCTAAGGGTTGTATTCAATTAACCCGACAAAGCACCAGAATTATAGTGTCGTTGATCTGGATTTATGCAGGAACGCAAGAGAATACACAAATAACCACAGACACAAATATGCAGCAGAAATAACACTTCATTTCATTAATCAATAACTGAAACTTGTTTACATACAGAATGGAAATAAACTAGCTAGATTGCTGGTAGCTTATCTTTGAGAAGAGATGTGGTAGCTACATGCCTCTGAACTCTGTGTTACAATGAGACTCGAAGGCCTATATATTATTGATAAATAATGGAAACCATACACATTCAAAAACCTAACCCTAGGAGGTGAAACGCCAGAATGTGGGCCCTGTTGGGTAACTTGGTACATCAATTTCTCGGGGTCATAACTTTAGCATACTATCTCTGTTTGATACGCATGATACATTGTTAGAAAGATCGATTTAAGGAATACAACTGCAAAATGAAAATATCAAGTCTAGAACAGACTCATCTTTTCCCAACCATTCGATTCCGAAAAAATGTCGTTTAGGGCCTCAAAACGGCTTCGGAAGTTTAGGACCCGAAAAATGCCAAAATAGTAAATTGTGCTACAATTAAGGAAACTCGAAAACTGAAAGAAACAATGGTGGGGGTCCAAGTGGAAAAGGTAGGTGGACACTAATATCCTCATGTATCATTCCTTCCCCCTTAGGAAGCAAGGGTCCCCATTGCATTGAGTTCCTCCATGAGATGAGGAAACTTCTGCTGAACTTGGTCCCTAGTGAGCCACTTTCCCTGGTGAAGGTGTTGGCCTACTTTGACAGCTAAATATAGCTAGATCTTCTACTGATGGGTGTTCTTGATGTGTGTGTCCGTAATTCGATCAGTTGTGGCTTGCTCCATGTAGTCGGGGTTTAACTCGGTTGGTGTGAGTTGTTCTGCCACGTCTAATGGATCCAATAGAGGTGGAAAGTAGGGCCGAAGGTGGTCCACATTGAACAATGGGTGCAGACCAAAGAATGGTGGAATACTGAGCTCAAAGGCATTGTCCCCGATAGCTTTGGTGATGGTATATGACCCATATCGTAGCGGGCGAAGCTTGTGGTGGGGTCCACCGAGGGGATCCTTCTGCAAATGTAGCCACACTTTGTCGCCCACCTAGAAGTTGTGTTGCACCCAATGCTGATGATTTCGCTGCTTGTACTTAGAATTGGATCTGTCCAATATGTCATGAACCTATTGGAAAATGTACTGAATGTGCTCAATGAAGTTGTTCACCTTGGAAAATTCAGACTGTATATGAGCTGAATCATCCTGAGTAGCTGCAAACGGCATCGCTACGTCAATGGGACATAGTGGCTGGAATCCCAAGCCCACCTGAAAGGGTTTTTGGTTGGTTGAGCTATGGAGGGCCCAGTTATAGCTGTGCCATACATAGGGGAGGCTCTCATCCCATGTCCGTGGATGCTTTGAGTTGTACATGCACAAAATGTGTATGATCATCCTGTTGACGACCTCTGTCTGGCCATCAGTCTATGGATGGAAAGTTGTGGACTTTGTGAGCTTTATGTCTAGCATTGACCATAGGCTAGATGAGAATGTACTAAGGAACTTGCTATCTCGGTCTGAGATTATATACTATGGGATCCCAAAGTGTACCCACACTTGTTCAAAGAAGAGTTTAGCAGTGGATTCTGCTGTGATATACTTCTTCCAGGCCATTATTATGGCCATCTTTGAGAATCTATCAATGACCACAAACACACAGTCATTGTCATGCTTAGTAGAAGGAAGGCCCGACATGTAATCCGTAGAGATGGATTCCCAAGGTCGACTAGGGGTAGGCAACGGTGTATAGAGGCCTTGCTTCTTGATGGATGGTTTGGCAATGGCGCAGGAAGTGAAGGATCGGATGTACTCCTGACATCCTGTCAAAGGTTCGACCAATAGAAATAATTCTGCAGCACTACCATGGTTTTCTCGACCCCAAAATGGCTAGTGACCTGACTATATTGTGCTTCCCAAATCATCTTGGCATGCTCGCTTGAAGGAACACAAAGGTGTCCCATGTGACATAGTAGTACATCTTGGAGGAAAAATTTTGGAACTCGGTTTCCCTCAAGAGTGTCTGGTATGTGTGGTTGAATTATGGATCACTCTTGTAGAGAAGTGGCCAATCAGGAGTCTCGTTCCCACAAGAGTTGAGCATGGTAGTTATTGCCACGATCGATGGTCGGCTGAGGCAGTCTGCAACATTATTGGTTCTTCCCTTCTTGTACTTGATGTTTAAATGAAACTGTTGTAGATATGTGGACCACTTCTAATGGAAATCGTTCTGTAACTTCCCTTGTGTCTGTATGAACTACAAGGGTCAATGGTCTGTGTGGATGATCGTTTCCTTCACCAAAATGTAATGCTTCCATTGTCGGCAGGCCTCTACAATGGAATATATCTCTTTGTCATAAGTGGAATATTTGCGGACTGTGTCAAACAGTGTCTCACTATGATATGCCACTGGATTCCCTTGTTGAGTAAGGACTGCCCCAATAGCATAGTCAGAGGCATCTGTCTCGATCTCAAATGGTTGTTGCAAGTCTAGTAATGTGAGAACTGGGGCACAACAAAGGTGATGTTTCAATTCTACAAACGCCTTCTGCTGAGTTTCCGACCAAAAGAATTTTTCTTTCGCTCCTCCCTTGGTAGCTTGACTCAAGGGCTAAGTGATATGAGAGAATCCCAACATGAACCTACAGTAGAAATTAGCAAGGCCCAAAAAGCGGTGAAGCTCTGTTAGAGTATTTGGGGTTAGCGCCCAATCTCGAATGACTTGGATCTTGGTTGGATCCACATGTACCCCACACTCATCAATAATGTATCCCAGATACTGAACCTGGGTCATGCCAAAAGTGCANTTGCTACAATGTTTGGAGGACCTGTCAGATGTGGTGGAGGTGCTCTTCCCAAGTCTGGCTAAAGATCAGGATGTCATCCAAGTATACTACTACAAATGAGTTGGTGAATGGCCGCAATATGTCGTCCATCAGTCTCATGAAGGTTGTAGGAGCATTTTTCATCCCAAAAGGCATGACCAACCATTCGAAAAGGCCCTCCTTGGGTTTGAAGGTAGTCTTCCACACATCAGTTGGTTCGATAGGTATTTCATGATACCTAGACTTTAAGTCGATCTTGCTAAAATATTTTTCCCCTTTAAGCTGGTCCAGGAGATCATCAATCCATGGGATCAGGTACCTATTCCGTATAGTGATCTTGTTCACCACCCGATAGTTAATACAGAGTCTCCAAGTCCCATCCTTCATCTGTACCAACATGATCGGGCTCCCACAGGGTGATGACCTTGGCCAGATGTGACCCTTCTAAAGCAGCTCCTGAATTTTCCTCTTGATTTCATCATTTTCTAGAACAGAGTGTCGATAGATTGGTCCTGTTATCTCTATGGTTGTTTTTTCATTTTTATCCTAGGGTTTTTTATTTTTGTTTATGTTGATTTCATATCTTTAGTATTACCTTATTTATTTTTTATACCTTTGTGTGTCATGATCTTTTATATTTTATTGTGATTTCCTTTAAAGGCTCAAATCAATTATTATTTAAAGTTATGAACTTGTATTAAGAGCAAGAGTCTTTATGATAAAATCAATTATAAATTGGGTTATATAAAGTGGTAGCATTTCTTAGAATATTGCATTGCTGCCATATGGTTTTATTCATAAATATCATTTGTTTTGAAAAAAATTGTGATAATGAAACGATGGTATATGGATATATTCAAACACATGATAAAGATTATACATTTGACAGGCTTGGTACTATGGTTTAAAAGAATCATTATTATTCCTTGAAGGCAGGCCTGTATAAATGATGAATTTATAAATCGTGTCACTCATTTTCCTTCACAAGTGTTCTTCGTATGAAATCGAGGCATTTGATATAATGAGTAATGGTACCAATGTTGACAGTATTAACAGTTGACAGTGATATATTCCATATTTTTCTAAAACTTGTTATGCTACTATTTTTGAATTCCATTAGCTATGTGAAATTTGTATTTTGAAGAGTTTGCAGAATGTCGAAAGTAACAACAGAGGAAGACTAAAATATTGTGGTGAAAAGAACACCAAGAGGCCTGATTTGCAGACTGGAACCCGATAATACACAATGGATATTGCAATTTCCAGGGTCAGCCCAGTTGATGAGAAATGCGGGTCGGTTTTCTTTTTGTGAAAAGCTGCAAAGTTATCATACACATGTTACTATGGCCTTCATAAAAAATTACAAAGATGGAGTGGTTCAGCTCAAGAGTTTGAAGACCATGGTGAATGAAGAATCTATTGCAGAAGCAATAGGGGTTCCAGCACAAGGAGAAAGATGGTTTAAGCAGTAGGATTTTCAGGGAAACTATGGTGAGTTCTTGCTACCAGGGTTTGAGAAGTTAGATTGGAAGAATGGTATTCATGTAAGTAAGATAAAACCCAATTGGAAAATTCCCGTGGAAATGGTTCAAAGTTATATTACATGCGAAGGTCGCTATGATAGGGTCCTCAAATGTCATTTAAGGTTGTTAATGCATCTCAATGGAAGTTTAAAACTAAATCTCCCATTTTATCTATTGAAAAGCCTGCAAAACATGGTTACATGGGTTGAAGCCCATCTAGAACATACTGGTCATTCTGTATACCACCAAGGTTTAATAAAATTATTGTTGATTTCACAATTGAATAGAGAAGGATGAACTTGGGAATGTTTTCTGTCAGAGTTAGAGTTTGAAGAAAGGACCAAATAAAAGGGAAAAAGGGTAACAAAAGACTTGAACCAGTAAACAAAAAATCATGAAGAACAAACAAAGCATGTTGCAGCAGAAGGAAAGGGTTTTGAAGAAGAGCCAAACCAAAATAACCTGTTTTCTGAAGTTTCAGTTACAGATGAAAACCCTGAAACATTGAGTATGATGTTAAAGAATATAACTTCAAATAATGAAGAAAGAGTTGAGCTTTTGAAATCAGAAGGCATTGGTTTGAAGCCTTGGACTAGGATAAGGAGTAAGATGCAGGCATAAATGGAATTAGTGCATATTCCAAAGAATAGAGATGAAGACTGTGAAGAGATTGTACTGGTAAATGATTCTTTCAGTGAGGAAACTGTACACACATCCAAGGGTCAATATTTTTTAGATAATGAAAATTTCATTGATGTTCAGGGTGTTGCAGGATCTATACCTGAAATATTTTGCACAAATAAATAGGTTTGTTCGAAAGACTGTTCAGTCTCGAAGCTTCCACAAGCAGATGAGGTTCTTATGAAAGAAAAAGCTATTGAAATAGCTCTAGAATTAAACCTGGTTAAAAAGTCTCTGCATACATATAAGGAGAAAACTAAGTTTTTACAGAGTATCAATGAGAAGTTAATGACTGCAAATAAAAAGTTACGAGAGGATCTAGAGGAGAAAGAAGCAGATTATCAAAAGTTACTTTCAATATCTAAAGACATCTTGAAAGAGAAGAGAACCATCCAGAAGCAGTATGAACACATGAATACCCAGAGTAAGGAGGCACATAATCAAATGGAGAACAAAGATGTTGAGTTTACTAGATTGCAAAAAAGATCCCAGGTTTTAAGTGATCTAACTGTTTTAGCAGAGGCTTCTAAGAGTCTTTAGACTTAGAATGATAGTTGGATTTTGAAAGAAATTAGGGTTTGGCGGATGTCTATTTCTATTTCTATTTTGTATTACACTTGTATTAATATTGTTTTAAAAAGATTGACTTTGCTATTTTTGAAGAAATTCGATCCATAGAAATAGGATCTGATAACTATCTCAAAAACTCAGAAGTTTTGTATATAAGGAGTAGTAGCTAGATATGAAGGGGATGGCAATCGGAGATGGGAATCCAATTTTGATGTGTACTGTATGACATGAAACTCTTTGCATCTTCAATACAGGTTCTACCTTGATATGATTATGGTTATGAGTTGGTTTTGTACTTTTTATGAATTGTATTTTTTATCATTTATCCTGTGTATGGTCAAATAAAATCCATTATATGATTCTTGTAATAAAATACAGTTATATTTCAAACATTTAGTGACAGAGTCAGGTTCATTCCATAAATTCGTGCTCGTATTCCCCCTGTTATTGAATTTTGTATTTTATTTTATGTCATACATCTCTTTAATGGTTATGAGATTTTCCTGTATCTTTGATTACATACCAATTCAGTTTTTATTTTGATATTGAATTATATTTAAATATTTCTCTGATCTTGAACCCCAGTAGTCTAGGTTGAACTTTAGGGATAACATCTTATGGCATCGTTGCTGGGGACGGAGAAACAAAAGGACATATTCCCTAGGTATTTGACATTCTTATGTATCTAATTTTGGAAGGTGAACAAGATTAGTGAGACTTGTTATAGACTACATCAGTCACCTACAAAAAGTTACAGTGGCTTCAAAAAGGATAGGAACTCGAGGAAATCCCTCATTACCTATAAATATAGGAGTCTCAGATCCTGAATAGATATTAAAAGAGGCTAGGAGAAGGTTAAGCTCTAGCTCATTAGAAAAATTTAAACATCCTTCAACCTTGGAGATTCTTGAATCTTCATCTATCCATGTTCCTTCTTTTGATCCACATTTTGAGAAAGGAAAAGAAGAATTAGATCTGCTATTTACCCCTTCTCAAATTGACAATTTCCAAGTCTTCACAAATCCTTTGTTGTTTGAGGAGGTTAAACTTGAAGCATTGTAGACAGGAGATTCTTCTTTGTTTTCAACCCACATACCTTTTGTTAAGACCATCCCAGTGAATCAGCAAAATCCTAGTAATTTTCCTCTTTCATCACAACATTCAAGAACCAATAAATCTAATACAAGTTCAAATATTTCCAGCCCTAGAATGGCTCACCCCCAAAATTGTATGGCTGCTATGGTAGCAACAAGATATGCCCCACTAGTTTTGCCCCAGCCTCTCAATGCTCTCCCAGGAAGAGATTACCAGAAATATCTTTCGAGATTTAATGGTCAAGGAGATGTTACTACAGAAGAGCACTGGAATACATACTTGAGTTATGCAGACAATCAGAATTTTGAAAATGAATATGTTTGGATGAGGGTTTTTGTTCAAATTTTAGATGGTGAACTGAGAAAATGGTTTAGATAATTACCACCAAACTCTATAAATGGTATATATGCTTTAGAAGAGGTATTCATGAGACAATGGGGAGATACTAAAGATTATTTATACTACATGATAGATTTTGGATCATTGAAAAGAAAACAAAATGAAGCTGTGGGAGATTTTTCTAAAAGGTTCAATAAAATGTACAGTAGAATACCAGCTGAAATAAAACCTTCTGATACATCAGCAAAGTTAACTTATGCAAACTCCTTTGATCATGGGTTTTCTTTGTTGTTGAGGGAAAGAAAGTCTATGTCACTTCAAAATATGCAAGATGCAGCATTGGAATTAGAGTCTAATATTTTGACTTCAAACAAACTCAAAGAGGAAACATAATATCAAACTGTAGATAAAAAAGGTAAAAAAGAAATCATTACATCCAATCCTACAGGAAGATCTTCACACAGTAAAATGGATGAAATGAAAAAAATTATTAAAAATTTGTCTGTTATGATTGACAGATTGGAGTTGGGAAATAAAAGTCAGAACAAACCTACACCTGAAGGAGAAAGAAATCAAAATCAATTCAGAGGACCTTTTGCCCCTAGGTTTTTGCCAAGGGAAAGACGAAATAATGATATTCAGAGGGACATGCGAGAAAATGATGAACAGAGGATTCAGCCTCCTTTTCAAAATAATAATGTGAGAGATGATGAGTCATATGAGATAGATGAAGGAGAGTTAGATGATTTGGAATAACAGGAAGACACCATTAGTCAGTTTGATGATGATTCTTCTTCTCATTTTCTGACTAAAGCTGATTATCATTATTCTACAGAACTAGATCATTATGAAAAAAATAATTATCAAATGTCCATGCTTGAAATTTGTCAGGAAATACCACAAAAATCATATGGTCTTAGATCAGGGGTAAAACATGCATCACAGGCTAAAAATATTGTGAAAGCTCATCCTATTAAACAAAATATGTCTTCAAATCAGAAACAAATTGTAAAAGAGAAAAAAGATGAAGTGGTAAGTCTTGAGGAGGTGAATAAAGCCATAGGTGGGTTCAATTTGGAGCATGAACTTAATAAGGTTAAAATCCATGTTCCTTTAACAGAATTGATTAAGAACAAATCTTACAAGGAAGTAGCTTTTAAAACTTTTAAAAATGCAGTGAATCCTATCCCATCTGATGAAATTAATTTGCAAGATGAAAAACCTACTATCACTGTTGGGTCAAAAACTTTTGATCAACCTGATGATAATTCAGAATATCCTCCTCCTTTTTATGTAACTCTTTCAATGCATGATCAGCTACTACATAATTGTCTTCTAGATTCAGGAGCTTCACATAACCTCATGCCAAAAGCAGTCATGGAAGCTTTAGGGATAAGTGTTACTAAACCATATCATGGTTTGTATGCGTTTGATTTTAGGGAAATGAAGTGTATTAGGGTTATTAAAGATCTGGTGGTGAATTTAACTCAAGTACCTATGAAGAGTGTATTGATGGATGTAGTTGTAGTAGATATTTCTCCTAAATTTGGTATGCTATTGTCTAGATCTTGGGCAAAGACACGGCAAAGAGAGTGGTAGGAACTTTGCAAATGGATCTTTCATATGCTACAATTCCAGTCTTTGGAGGAGAATTCAGAAGACTTTACAGAGAAGTATAGATGGCATATTTGGTAAGTGATAGTAAACACCCAAATAATCATCCAATTTATTCAATTGATGAGAATGTTGGTTCTTGTATGTTGCAATTAAGTGATGAAGTTGAAGGAGTTTTACAAGTACATAAAGATATTCCAGTTCATATAAAGAAAGAAGAACTAGATGGCTTATGGTAGATGTATTTTGATGGTGCATCAAGTAAGGAAGGAGCAGGAGTAGGAGTGTTATTGATTTCAGCTAGAGGTGAGGTCATTTCTCTTATGTACAAATTGGAATTTAAAACAACCAATAATACTATTGAGTAAGAGGCTTTGATTCTTGGATTAAGAGCAGCAAAAGACTTGGGTATTAAAGATCTTGATGTGTTTGGTGACTTCAAATTAGTAATTCAGCAAGTAAAGAGTGTTTACCAGGTAAAGCAGTATTTATTGAAAGTTTATAGAAATGAGGCTTGGTATTTAATTGAAAATTTCTTTACAGCTTTCAATATAACTTTTGTTCCAAGAGAATATAATGAAACAACTGATTCCCTAGCCTTAGAAGTAGCCTATTTTAAAGTTCCAAAAGTAACACATTTGAAATATCCAATTAATGTGAGATATAGACCCTCTATTCCAGATGACATCAAACACTGGAAAGTTTTTCATGATGATCAAGGGATAAAAGAATTTCTGGAGTCAGTAGGTGAATTCTCAAATGATTTAGTTGATCAAGAACAGGATTTTGAATTAATGGAAAACTAAGCTTGTAGAAATGATTCGATGGATGATCATAAGATTGTTGAATTAAAAGGAAAAATCATTCCTAAGGGACTTGTTCCACTTGAGAGGTTGTTTTCAAAGGATGATACGTTGTTGAAGCCCACCTTGCAGACCACTGAAGAGAATGTTATAGATTATAACATTGGTTTTGAAGATCATCCTAAAATGATAAAAATGTAAAAATCACTGTCAGAGAAGGAAAAGTAAAAATATATTGGTTTGCTTAAAGAATTTGTGGACATTTTTGCTTGGTCATATCAAGATTTAAGAACTTATGACACTAGCATAATTCAACATAAAATTCCTTTGAAACCAAATACTAAGCCTTTTAAACAGAAACTTAGAAGGCTTAACCCAGCATTGCTGCCAGTAATTGAAAAAGAGGTAAATAAATTATTAGATGCAAAAAGTATTGTACCTCTGAGATATTCATCATGGATTGCAACTTTGGTGCCTGTACGTAAGAAAAATGGAGAAATAAGGCTTTGTGTTTATTTCCGCAACTTGAACAGGTCTTGTTTGAAAGATAATTATTCATTACCAAAAATAGATCAGATTTTGCAGAGAGTTGTAGGATCTCATAGAATTTCAATGATTGATGGTTTTTCTAGTTATAACCAGATTGCAGTATAGCCTGAAGATAGAGAAAAAAACAGCATTCACAACTCCATGGGGGACTTTTATGTATGATAAAATGCCTTTTGTGCTTATGAACGCAGGTGCCACTTTTCAGAGGGCTATGGATATAGCCTTTATGGGGGAGAATGAAAAATTTGTAGTAATATACCAAGATGATATTGCAGTCTTCTCCAAGTCTGATGAAGATCATTTGAAACATTTAAGACATATTTTTATTAAGTGCTAAAAATTTGGTTTATCATTAAACCCAAAACAGTCTCACTTTGCTATGACAGAAGGTAAGTTGTTAGGGCATATTGTTTCTACTGAAGGAATCAAAATAGATACAGAGAGAGAAAAAAACATCTTAAAAATTAGTATTCCTCAAAATAAAAAGGAGATTCAATCTTTCATTGGAAAAATCAATTTTTTAAGATGGTTTATTCGTAATTTCGCAGAAATTATCAAACATATCACTGAGATGCTCAAGAAGGATAGGGAAGTTAAATGGTCAGATCAAACTAAATAGTCATTTGAAGCCATAAAGCATGCATTAATAGAAGCACCAGTATTGATAGCTCCAGATTATACAAAGGATTTTGCAATTTTTTCATTTGCATGTGAAGATACTATAGCTGCTGTGTTATTGCAAAAAAATTCAGATGGCTTGGAACAACCAATTTCTTTTTTTAGTAAAACATTAAGAGATTCAGAGATTAAATATAATACAATGGAGAAACAAGCATATGCATTAATTAAGGCTCTCAAGTTTTTCAGAATATATGTTTTACATTCCAATATTTTGGCATATGTTCCAAGTTCAATAGTCAAGGAGATTTTAGCACAACCTGACAGTGAGGGAAAAAGAGGAAGATTGATAGCAAAGGTTATGGAGTATGATGTGGATATTAAACCAACAAAATTAGTAAAAGGCCAAGGATTAGCTAAGATTCTAACAGAATCAAATTGTCAGGTATTAAATCTTCATTTGATGGCAGAACATTCATAACAAGATATGGCAACAGAATACACTAAGCGGTAGATTTATAGCAAGTATGGTGAATCTGCTTGGTATAAAGACATTGTATATTTCCTTTTATACTTACAATGCCCTCTAGAATTGAATAGAAATGAATGCAAATCATTAAAACTTAAAGCAATGAAGTATGTTTTAATAGATCAGGTCTTGTACTAGAAGAATCCTGGAGGAATATTGTTGAAGTGTTTGGAGAAATCATAGGTTGATGCTATTACTTTTGAATTACACAACGGAGTATGTGGTGGGTACAAATACTGGAAGGCAACTGCTTTTAAAATCCTAAGAGTATGATATTATTGGCCTACTCTTTTCTCAGATGTGTATTTCACGTCAGATCATGTGTGGAGTGTCAAAATTTTGTAGGTAAGCATAAACTTCTATCATTACCTTTGAAGCTTATAACAGTAAATTGTCCTTTTCAGCAGTGGGGTTTAGATTTCATAAGTGAAATTCATCCTCCTTCTAGTGGTTAGCATAAATGGATTTTAACTGCCACTGATTTTTTCACTAAGTGGGTGGAGGCAACCCCCACAAGGGGAGCAACTGAACAAGTCATAATTAATTTCCTTCAAGAAAATATTCTTCGTAGATTTGGATTCCCTAGGAAATTAATTACTAATAATGATCCTGCTTTTAAATATAAAAAAATGATGAAATTTTGTGAAGAAAATAATATTAACTTGAAACAGTCCACACCATTTTACACACTGGGTAATGGATTAGTAGAATCCAGTAATAAAAATATTGTGAACAGTATCAAGAAAATGTTATTTGAAAATAAAAGGAGTTGGGATACCAAATTAAAATTTTCTCTTTGGGCTGATATAGTAACTATACAAAAGTCAATTGGGACATCCCCTTTCCAATTGGTATATGGAGTTGATGCTATGTTTCCTGTTCAATTAGTTATTCCAGTAATTAAATTTATGCAAGAAATAAAGGAAGAACTTGATGGTATAAGAAGAAGAATGTTTCAGATAATCCAATTGCAACAGGAGAGAGAAACTATTGAAAATATAGCTGAGATGCATAGAAAAAGGAAGAAGGAAAGATTTGATAAGAAAGTTAAAAAATATTTTGTTGCAGTAGGTGACCTTGTTCTCAGGTGGGATACACGAAAGGATCAAAAAGTTAAGAATGGAAAGTTCGATAATTTATGTATAGGGCCTTTTACAGTGATCAATATTTTGGGAAATAATACTTTTGTTTTGCAAAATTTGAATGGTGAAGAAATTGAAGGTCCAGTCAATGGATGTTTTCTAAAGTATTTTCACACATATTGAGGGACAGAGGATCATTGTACATATTCACTTTATATATCATTTTCTTTGAATAAGACAGAAATTATGACTTTAGCAGATTTCTGAAGGCACAGGTCGAGATGTTCTCAAAGCTTCACAGGGATAGCTTTATCCCCAGTCAGATCTGGATGTTATCTCTATGGTTGTTTTTTAATTTTTATCCTAGGGTTTTATATTTTTGTTTATGTTGAGTTCATATCTTTAGTATTACCTTATTTCTTTTTTATACCTTTGTATGTCATGACTTTTTATATTTTATTGTGATTTCCTTTGAAGGCTCAAATCAATTATTATTTAAAGTTATGAACTTGTATTAAGAGCAATAGTCTTTATGATAAAATCAATTATAAATTGGGTTATATAAACTGGCAGCATTTCTTAGAATATTGCATCGCTGCCAGATAATTTTATTCATAAATATCATTTGTTTTGAGAAAAATTTGATAATGAAACGACGGTATATGGATATATTCAAACACATGATAAATATTATACATTTGACAGGCTTGGTACTATGGTTTAAAAGCATCATTATTATTCCTTCAAGGCAGGCCTGTCTAAATGATGAATTTATAAATCGTGTCACTCATTTGCTTTCACAAGTGTTTTCATATGAAATCGAGGCATTTGATATAATGAGTAATGGTACCAATGTTGACAGTATTGACAGTTGATAGTGATATAGTCCAAATTTCTCTAAAACCTATTATCCTACTGTTTTCGAATTCCATTAGCTCTGTGAAATTTGTATTTTGAAGAGTTTGCAGAATGCCAAAAGTAACAATAGAGGAAGACTCAGATATTGTGGTGAAAAGAAGACCAGGAGACCTAATTTGCAGACTAGAACCCGATAATACACAATGGATATTGCAATTTCCAAGGTCAGCCCAGTTGATGAGAAATGCGGGTTGGTTTTCTTTCTGTGAAAAGCTGCAGGGTTATCATACACAGGTGACTATGGCCTTCATAAAAAATTACAAAGATGGAGTGGTTTAGCCCAAGAGTTTGAAGACCATGGTGAATAAAGAATCTATTGCAAAAGCAATAGGGGTTCCAGTGCAAGGAGAAAGATGGTTTAAGCTATAGGATTTCCATGGCAACTATGGTGAGTTCTTGCTGCCAGGGTTTGAGAAGTTAGACTGGAAGAATGGTATTCATGTAAGTAAGATAAAACCCAATTGGAAAATTCACTTAGAAATGGTTCAAAATTATATTACATGCGAAGGTCGCTATGATAGGGTCCTCAAATGTCATTTAAGGTTGTTAATGCATCTTAATGGAAGTTTAAAACTCAATCTCCCATTTTATCTATTGAAAAGTTTGCAAAACATGGTTACATGGGTTCAAGCCCATCCAGAACATGCTACTCATTTTGTATACGACCAGGGTTTAATAAAATTATTTTTGATTTCACAATTGAATAGAGAAGGACGAACTTGGGAAAGATTTCTGTCAGAGTTAGGTTTTGAATAAAAGACCAAAGAAAAGGGAAAAAGGGTAACATAAGACTTGAACCAGCAAACAAAAAATAATGAAGAACAAACAGAGCATGTTGCAGCAAAAGGAAAGGGTTTTGAAGAAGAGCCAAACCAAAATAACATGTTTCCTGAAGTTTTAGTTATAGATGAAAACCCTGAAACATTGAGTATAATGTTAAAGAATATAACTTCAAAGAATGAAGAATGAGTTCAGCTTTTGAAATCAAAAGGCATTGGTTTGAAGCCTAGGACTAGGCTAAGGAGTAAGATGCAGGAAGAAATGGAATTAGTGCATATTCCAAAGAATAGAGATGAAGACTGTGAAGAGATTGTAATGGTAAATGATTCTTTCACTGAGGAAACTGTACACACATCCAAGGGTCAATATTGTTTAGATAATGAAATTTTCATTGATGTTCAGGGTATTGCAGGATCTATACCTGAAATATTTTACACAAATAAACAGGTGTGTTCGGAAGACTGTTCAATCTTGAAGCTTCCACAAGAAGATGAGCTTCTTATGAAATAAAAATCTATTGAAATAGCTCCAGAATTGAACCAGATTAAAAATTCTCTGCATACATATAAGGAGCAAACCAAGTTTTTACAGAGTATCAATGGGAAGTTAATGACTGCAAATAAAAGGTTACGAGAGGATTTGGAGGAGAAAGAAGCAAATTATCAAAAGTTACTTTCAATATCTAAATACATATTGAAAGAGAAGAGAACCATCCAGAAGCAGTATGAACACATGAAGACCCAGAGTAAGAAGGCGCACAATCAAATGGAGAACAAAGATGCTAAGTTTGCCAAATTTGCATAAAAGATCCCAGGTTTTAAGTGATCTGACTATTTTAGAAGAGGCTTCTAAGAATCTTTAGACTTAGAATGATAGTTTGCTTTTGAAAGAAATTAGGGTTTGAAAGATGTCTATTTCTATTTATATTTTGTATTACACTTGTATTAAGACTGTTTTAAAAATATTGACTTTGTTATTTTTGAAGAAATTCGATCCATAGAAATAGGATCTGATAACTATCTCAAAAACTTAGAAGTTTTAAATATAAGGGGTAGTAGCTACATATGAAGGGGGTGGCACTTAGAGATGGGAATCCAATTTTGATGTGTATTACATGAAACTCTTTGCATCTTCAATACAGGTTCTACTTTGACATGATTATGGTTATGAGCTGGTTTTGTACTTTTTATGAATTGTATTTTTTATGATTTATCCTTTGTATGGTCAAATACAATCCATTATATGATTCTTGTAATAAAATATGGTTATCTTTCAAACATTTAGTGACAGACTCAGGTTCATTCCATAAATTTGTGCTCGTATTCCCCCTGTTATTGAATTTTGTATTTTATTTTATGTCACACAGTTGTTTAATGGTTATGATATTTTCCTGTATCTTTGATTACATACCAATTCAGTTTTTATTTTTATTTTATAATATTTAATTATATTTAAAGATTTATCTGAGCTTGAACCCCGGTATTATAGGTTCAACTTTATGGATAACAGGTCCATTAGGAAGTGACGCACCTTGGGTCAGATTGTTAGATTTTTAACATTAAGCTAGCAATATATTAGGATATTTAACTGAGAGAATAACAAGCACAACAATCAAACACAAGAGACAATGAACACGGTGTTTTTCCTCGAGGAAACCCTAAATGGAGAAAACCCCGCAACTTCCTCAGAGATAAAATCAACACCAAATAGAAAAGCCCAAAACAGTATGATCTCCCGACAGCAGTAACCTCTTTCTTCCTAACCCCAGTGTCTTCTTCTTCCTCATCTATGCGCTACAACTGAGTGTGAGTGAGTGTGTATCAAATAGATAGGCTAGCTCTCTATTTATACTAATTCCCAACTTGACTAAACCGAACTAGGGCTGACTTAACTAGGTGAGTCTAATAACCATAGTTCCCCAGAACTGTGGGGAATTTAGCCCTTGATCAATAGGACAGTTACCCACAATGACTTGACATGACTTGTTTACATTATAGATCCTCCCAATTGAAGCATCATGGCATGGCATGACTCAATTACATTACAGACACATCCCGACATAAACATCAAGGTACAATACATAAGATACATAGGTGAATACATTCCAAAGTTACAAATACATCAATACTCCCTCTTAACTAGGAAGGTATTCTTTCAACACAATTTTCAGCACTGGTCTTCTTCTCTGTATCGACTGGATCACCTCGTCATCTTCATCTTCAAGTCTTCTTTGTCTTGTTCATCTTCTTCGTCTTCAAGTTTTCTTCGGCTTCAAGTCTTCTTCGTCTTCAAGTCTTCTTCTAAGTCATCCTTCTTCAAGTCTCTTCGTCTCGGGATTTGGATCATCACTTTTGGCTCATCATCACATCTAGATCATCACTTGATCTGGATCATCATCAAGTCTGGATCATCATCACATGCTATCTCAGAATGGTGTTATCTCGATTCTTCTCGTCATAGGAAGTTCTACAAAGCCAACCCTTTTAATGATGGTTGTAGGCCTACCCTTCATATAGGTCTTCAGCACTTATATCTGACCCTAAGTCAGAAAGGACCGCCCACCTCTTACATCTAACCTCATCTTGTCAGAAAGGCATGCCCAGCACTCACATCTGACTTCATCTTGTCAGAAAGGCCCAGCACTCACATTTCTCCATGTGTAAACACATCACGCCAAAATGGCTCAGCGCTTACATCTGACCTCATCTTGTCGGAAAGGATCTGCACTTACATCTAACCCCATCTTGTTAGAAAGGCACAGCACTCACATCTGACCATGTGTAAACACATTGTTCCAGAATGGATCAGCACTTATATCCGACCTCATCCTGTCAGAATTGATCTGCACTTACATTCGCCCATGTATAAGCACATCGCATCGAAAGGGCTCTCAGTCCCAGATTAAGGACTCCTGGTAACTGACCAGGTGCCTCCATTCTCATAGAGAATGGCATCAGACCTTATATCTGATCAAGTGGGATACATCCCTGAATCACATCAGAATGGCCATGCTCTCACATCTGATCATGTAAGACTACATGCTATAGTCATATCAGAACGACCCTCAGTCCCAAACTGAGTATTCCTGGTAACTAACTAGGTGCCTCCATTCCAAGAATGGCATTCAACCCTTACATCTGATCATGTAGGAACCAATCCTACAGTCATATCAGAATGGATCAGCACTCACATCTAACTTGGAAGGAACCTAAATCCTCTCACCATGACATAATGGATCAGCCCTTACATCTAACCATGGAAGGAACTTAATAATCTCCCATGTCATAATGGCTTTAGGTCTCATAATTTCCCCTTGGAGGGAACCTCGATCTGGAGAACACCAAGCTTCTCCCTGAAGTACTCAAACTTCACTCTAGCGAATGGCTTCATCAATACATCAGCTATCTGTTCATCCATTGTGACATACTAGAGCTGCACTGATCCTCTCTGTACCATATCCTTGATATAGTGATACTTGATCTCGATATGCTTCGACTTTTCATGGAACACTGGGTTCTCTAAAAACTTCACACAACTTTGGCTGTCGCAATATATACAAGTAGCATCCATCTGGAGATCAAATAAATCAGACAATAGCTTCCTTAGCCATACTTCCTCACAACTAGCTAAACAAGATGCAACATACTCTGCTTCAGCTGTACTCAGTGCCACACAGGATTTCTTCCTGCTAAACCAAGAGATCACACCTGATCCCATACTAAAGCAACATGCTAAAGTGCTCTTCCTATCGATGGCACTTCCTGCCCAATCTGAATCAACATAACCCTCTAGGTTAATATTTTAATTCACCTCGTACTTGAGCCCATAATCAACTATACCCTTCAGGTACCTCAGAATATGCTTTGCAGCAATCAAGTGAACATGTCTCGGATCTGTCAAAAACTGGCTCAAGGTGTTCACAGCAAATAAAATATCTAGTCTCATGTTCGTCAGGTACATCAAGGACCCAATAATCTGATGATACATCATACCATCAATCGCTTTTGATGAAGCATCACTTGATAGCTTCAGGTTCAATACCATAGGTGTGATTATGGCCTTGTATTCCATCATCCTGAATCTCTTCAAAATCTCTAGTGCATACTTCCCTTGTCCAAGGAAGACTCCATCCGCATTATGCCACACATCCATGCCTAAGAAATAGTGTATCATACCCAAGTCCTTAATTTCAAACTTAGTAGCAAGTTTCCTCTTCATATCAGCAATCAACCCATCCATACCTATTACAAACAGATCATCCACATACAGCATGAGTATCATTGGGTTGCCATCTTCAACCTTGTAGTAAAGGTTGGAATCTGCTTTACTCTTGGTAAAGCCCAAACTGTATAGGAAACCATCAATTCTACCGTACCATGTCCTGGGTGCATGTTTCAAACCGTACAAGGCTTTCTTCAATCTGCACACATGAGACTCCCTGTCATGTGTCTCACAACCGAGTGGCTATTCCACATACACTTCCTCTTCTACTACACCATTCAAGAAGCAGTCTTGACATCCATCTTGTGTATCTTCCATTTCATCACTGCAGCCAGAGAAAGTACTGATCTGATGGAAGTTTATCTAGCTACATGTGCAAAGGTTTCTTCATAATCTATTCCTTCTTTCTGAAAGAAACCATGAGCCACGAATCTAGCTTTATATTTCTTGATGCTGCCATCTGCAACATGCTTGATCTTGTAGATCCATTTGGAAGTTAGAATGGACTTCCCTTCTGGTCTTGGGACAACATCCCAAACATCATTATTCATGATCGACTGATACTCTTTGATCATAGCATCCTTCCATTCTTTCTGTTTTGCCGCTTCTTCATAGTTGGAAGGTTATTTATCAATAATGTCGCATAGTAAGGCTACGTAACTAGAGCATGATCTAGTTCTCTTTCTTCCTCTCGGAGTTTCTTCTGAAGCTCCATATCTTTCTGCACCTTGGATAATTTCATGTAGCCAAGCAGGTTTCCTCTTATGAGGATTCTTCTCCAGAGGTGGATCTACAGGTTCTTGAGGTTCTTCAAATTCTCGATCTTCTTCTTGAATTTTTTCATTCATGATTGTGTCATGAATTCTGGGTTCTCTTGTTTCTTCAGGTTCTTGAACCGGTTTCTTCCTGGATTTGATGTAGGATGAATCTTCATCAAATGTTACATCTCTGTTGATGTCAATCTTCTTGAACCCTAGGAAGTATATTCTGTAAGCCTTTGAGCTTTCAAAGTATCCCACAAATATACCCTTCTTTCCTGAAGGATCTAACTTCGTCCTCTTTTCTTTCGAAATGTGTAAGTACACAGGACAGCCAGATATTCTGAGATGGTTGACTTCTGGTTTCTTGCTGAAGAAGACTTCTTCAAGAGTCTTGTTCTTGAGTACTATGTCTGGAGTACGGTTCTGTACATACACCTTTGTTCTAGAAGCTTCTTCCCAAATATGCATCGGAAGACCTCGATCATGAAGCATTGCTCTTGTAGCTTCCATGATAGTCCTATTCTTCCTTTCTGCAATCCCATTCTATTGTGGATTATATGGAGTGGACAACTCCCTCTTAATCCCTGAGTCTTTGCGCAACTCTTTGAATTCATTTGATGTGAATTCTCCACCATTATCTAATCGAAAAGTATTGATCTTATTTTCAGTGTGGTTCTCGATCAAGGCTTTGAATTCCTTGAACTTGTTGAATACTTCATCTTTGTTCTTCATTAGAGTACTTACTTCTATGATGGCTAGATCTGGTTTTCTTGGATTGTACTGTGAGAGCCTGATCTTCACTTCCCATATTCTCTTCTCGAGCTGCTATCTAAGCTTCTTCTTGAGAGAATTCTTCCCATAGTCTGTTGAACTTGACTAATTTATTTCTGGCACAGATCCCTTGAATGAAAGAGTCCCATGTCCTAGGGAGACCATTCAAGGTGGTCATTACAATCTCTACATTCTCCACTTCTTCATCTACTGCTTCCATTTTTTCCTTGATCTGAGAAACCCTTGTAAAGTAAGACTGGATGGTTTCTGCATTCTGGATGTTCACATTCTTCAATTGGTTCCTCAAGGTCATCTTCCAGTTTATGTTCTTTTCTTCAAACAATTTGGTTAGGGAATCAAACATAGCTTTAGGTGTCTTTAGGGAGGACACCTGTGGTATGAGGTGATCCTTGATAGAATCATCAATGATCCTCTTTTCCATAACCAACTTCTTCTTGTGTAAGGCCTTAGCCTCATCTCCCTCTATAATTGGAACCTCCTCATTGATGTAGGAGTCCAACTGATTCTCTTCCAGAACCAGGGAGATCCTATACTTCCAAGCTCAGAAATTATCAACTCCCTCAAGCTTTTCATCAAGCTTGGTATGATGAGACATATTAACTGAGAACCTCAAATGGAAATACAAAATATTTAGATCTTACCAGGTCAAGATGTCGGATCTGAATCTGGAGCTAAAATTCTGCAGTGCTAGTTCAGGAGCAGATTAGGGTTTTGCTTTTATGGAGTTCTTTCCAACCAAATGCTTTGATTTTGATCCCTAACTTTGATTTTGGGGAGGAGACCAATCCAGGCCTGGGCTCACTGAAAAATTCCACTTCTGTGAAAAGCCCTAATTTTCGGCAGGAGTGTCGGGTCCAAAACTGAAAAACCTCAGAATTGGTTTCTACTTCAACAGAAAGATGTGCCCTAGGGAGGAGAGTTATTCCAACCTTATTTTTCTAAAAATCTATGGAGAGAGATCCAAAAATTAGGAATCCCTAGTTCCCATAGCTGCACAGTGTCTTGTTCTCAAGTTAGCTTTGATACCATGTTAGATTTTTAACATTAGGCTAGCAATATATTAGGATCTTTAACTGAGAGAATAACAAGCACAGCAATCAAACACAAGAGACAATGAACACAGTGTTTTTCCTCAGGGACACCATAAATGGATAAAACCCCGTAACTTCCTCAGAGATAGAATCAACACCAAATAGAAAATCCCAAAACAGTAAGATGATCTCCCGACAACAGTAAACTCTTTCTTCCTAGCCCTAGTATCTTCTTCTTCCTCATCTATGCACTACAACTGAGTGTGAGTGAGTGTGTATCAAATAGAGAGGCTAGCTCTCTATTTATACTAATTCCCGACTTGACTAAACCCAACTAGGGCCGACTTCACTAGGTGAGTCTAATAACCCTAGCGCCCTGAAACTGTAGGGACTTTAACCCTTAATCAATAGGAGGGTTACCCACAATGACTTGAAATTACTTGTTTACATTTTTAGAATAATCAACCCATATTTATCTACCTTAGAAATTAATAAATCCATTTTTGTCTTATTTTCATAGTTTCTATGTTCCATCATATGGAAGTTGTCATCTACACATCCATATTGGTCAAACTTGCTAATTTTGACTCATGGAGCACTTGGGAAATCTCATTGAATCAAATCTGCTTTATTCCTGGCCTTCCTAGTGCCCTTGTTCTTTTTCTGCTTTATTGCCTACTTTTTCAGTGCTTTAAGGCAATTGGGAAAGTTTGACTAGGTGAGGTTAACTATTTTTTTGTCCTCCACATCCTCCACTCTTTTCTCCTATAAAAAGCATGTATGAGTTGTCCTTCCATTACCTTTTAGCTTGCCCAAGTGCTTTTTCCAATTCATGAGCTCCTTGACTGTTTTGGAAACTGCTTTATGCACCTATGGGGGATTTGCTTAATTTTAGTAAGCCTGCTTTTGACTAGATTCGAATCGCCTCTTCATGAATTCGAATCCCTTATGTAATTTTTATTATGGAAGCCTATGATGTTATAGGGTTGGCTATTGTACACTGATTTAATACAGTTAAGTGTTCAGCTCCATATTCAGTCTCTTTTGTGAATGATTTTGCATGTACAATTGATAATTGTTGTGAGTGTAATTGTTCTATCACTGGGTTCAATTTCCACATGGTATCAGAGCCTTTGTAGATCGATTTCTCTCCTTCCAATTTGTTTTGCAGGTTCGACATCAGTGACTGGGAGCCTTCTACTGACAACGGAGACAACTTCTGAGCTATGGATCAATCTCAGAAGATCATCTTGACTCCCTTCAACTTCTTTGAATGGAAAGCAGAGATGGATATGCTGTTGAGCGCGAAAGGCATCTACAGAGTGACTATGGAAACAGAAGCAGAGCCCAATGCAGCTGCAGAGAAGATAAAATGGCACAACAGGAGGGATGAGGCCTATGGTCTCTTGTGTCTAAGTATTTCCAGAGACCTCCTTTTCCATCTTGATGGATTGACAACACCAAATGAATTATGGGAGAATCTTGTTGATCTTTTTGGAAATACAGATGAGATGAGGGGACATCAAATTGAAAATGAACTGATCTCCCTGAGTCCAAATAGCTTTGAATCCCTGCAACTCTATTTCTCCAAGTTCAAAGCACTTGTTTTGCAGCTAAAACAATGTGGGATCGAAAAGAATGATGATCAGCTGGTCTTGGCCATACTCTCGAAGCTTGGCCTTGACTATTCAGTGTTTGTTTCGACCTTCTATGCCACAAAGTTGACAGCTCGAACCTGGAAGATGCCTAGCCTTTCATATTTCATGGAATCTCTCACACAAGAACAAGACAAACTGGTGATGATGGGCACCATCAAACCATCCAAAGACCAAGATCTGGTTGCTGGAGATTCGAGGGTGGATTCAAAAAGAAAAAATAAAGCTAAAAATCCACCTGAGCAAAATAGAGACAAGAACAAGTCTCTAGAGGATCCACAAGGTTCCAAGAAGAACCACCAGAAGAAGAAGAACAAAGGATAAATGAGCAAGTGCGCATACTGCAGTAAGGGAAATCATACTGATAGCTCCTGCATGAAGAAGCAAATAGACATGCTGACCCAACTCCTGGAGAATAATGGCATCTCCCTTCCAGACAGCTCAAAGAAGAGAGAAGGAGGATCAAGTTCAGAAGACAGAGAGAGAGTTCATGCATTGGTTGCTGGCACATCAAGCTCACCTAGTTTCATCATTGATTCTGGAGCTTCAAGACATATGGTTTTGACCAAGGAGGTATTCACCTCACTTGACATGTCGAAAGGTCCACCAATAGTACTGGGAGATGACTCTCTCACTGAAAGTTTAGGCAAAGGGAGGATTGATCTTGATCATGGTCAGTTCAGCAATGTGTTGTATGTTCCTGGTCTTGCCTCCAACCTCTTATCAGTGTATCAGATGATCCACACTAGGTCTCCAAAGAAGGTCATATTCTCCCCTAATGAAGTTGAGATCACAGAGATCTCAAGTGGTAAAGTCATTGCAAAAGGAGTTGCAAATCATACTTCGAAGGTATACATGTTCTCACACTTCCTACCCTACTCAAACCCCTCTTCTCTTCTAATTCATGCTAATGAGGCAAGCAAGCTTTGGAATGAAATATTTGGCCACCTAAATTACAAATATATTTCTGATCTTAGTGAAAAAGAGATGGTCATAGGGTTACCCAAGATAAAATTTTCCAAAGGAGTCTGCCAAGGTTGCACCCTAGGAAAACACCCAAAGCATAAATTTGAGAGAGTTAGTCATGAGAGAACCTCTGCACCCCTCGAGTTGATCCACAATGATGTTGCTGGCCCATTCCCTCATATGTCCATAAGTCAGGACAAATATGCATTGACTTTCATAAATGACTTTTCCAGGTATTGTTGGGTTTACTTCCTGAAACACAAGTCTGAAGTTTTTGGCCTCTTCAAAGTATTTAAGGCTTTGGTTGAAAAACAGTCTGGGAGGAAACTCAAGGTCCTCAGATCTGACAATGGTGGTGAGTATGTCAAGTCTGAGTTTATTCAATATTGTGCAGATGCAACATTCTATCCCGTACACACCACAGCAGAATGGTGTTGCTGAGAGGAAGAACAAATCACTGAAGGAGATGGCAACATGGATGATGGAGGCCAAAAATTTGCCAGCAAAGTACTGGGCCGAAGATATAAACTTTGCAGCCTATATCCAGAATAGGGTTCCTCATAAACAACTTGATGGTGTGACTCCTTTTGAATCATGGAGTGGGCACAAGCCAGATGTGACCCATTTCAGGATTTTTGTCTCAAAGGCTTGGGCTAGAATTCCAACAGAAAAGAGAAAGGGTTTGCAGCCCCAAAGCCAAGAGTGTCTATTTGTTGGGTACTCTGAATATTCAAAAGGGTACAAGATGATAAATTTGAGCACAAACAAATTTTTCATTGAAAGGTGTGTTCAGTTTCAAGAAGAACCCCTAGCCTCAGTGGAAGTTGGAGAAGCCTCTTCACCACCAGATCCTCTGAAAGTAAGTGAAGAGATTGTTGAACACGCTGATTCTGATATGTCTAATAGTGATGAGTTTATTGCAGATCCTAACATCCCTACAAGGCCAAAATGGGCAGCCAATACCATTCATGCAGCAGGAGAGCTAGCTGGGAATCCTAATGACCCTAGGAGGACTAGATCTCAATTTGAGAGTGCTCTGTGCATGAAGGATCCTATGTTTGCTGAGAAATGCTATCTGATGGTGGAATCAAATCCTCAGACATATGAAGATGCAGCAGGAGATCCAACATGGCAAGCAGCCATGAAGGAAGAGTTCATCTCACTCCAGAAGAGCAACACTTGGGAGCTGGTTGATCTTCCCCCAGGGAGGAAGCTAGTTCAGTGTAAGTGGGTGTACACGACCAAATTTGATGCTGATGGTTCAAATCTAAATTACAAGGCTAGATTGGTATCCAAGGGCTACTCACAGGTTCATGGCATAGATTACAATGAGACCTTTGCACCAGTGGCAAAGATAGACTCCATCAAGCTAGCCTTAGCCATTGCAGCTTCAAAGCAATGGGAGGTACATCACATGGATGTAAAGTGTGCCTTCCTGAATGGAGATCTCACTGAAGATATATACATGCAGCAGCCTCAAGGATTTTCTACTAACCCATCTCTTGTGTGCAGGCTAAGGAAGTCATTGTATCGGCTAAAGAAAGCCCCCAGGGCTTGGTATGCTAAGATTGATAGCTTCTTGCTATCACTGAATTTTGTTTGATGCAAATCAGATACAAATGTCTATTTGAAGTTAATTAAGGGTTCATTAATGATCATTGTGTTATATTTTGATGACCTTCTCATTACAGGAAGCTCAAAAGATGAGATTGCTTCCTTGAAGGGTGCAATGAACCAAGCCTTCTCCATGACAGATTTGGGGCTCTTAAGCCAATTCTTGGGGCTTGATATTGCTCAAACCAAAGCTGGAATCAAGGTGCACCAGTACAAGTATGCCTTGGATTTGATGAACAAATTCAGAATGAAGGATTGCAAGCCAAGGAAGACTCCTTTCCTTTCAGGAGTGAAGCTTGAAGAAGCTGATTCTTCGCCTATGGTAAACAATACTCTGTATATGCAATTGATTGGATGTTTGTTGTATATTAAAGATACTATACCTGATATTTATTATGCAATAAGTGTGGCTTATAGATACATGGATCAGCTTCATGAGATCCATTGGAAAGCAGCCAAAAGGATCCTTAACTTTGTTCAAGGAACAAGGACACATGGGATCTTCTATAAAGCAAAATCTGATCTTGATTTGGTTGGGTTTACTGACAGTGATTGGGAAGGTGATAGCATAGATAGAAAGTCCACATCAGGATATTTGTTCATGCTTGTAGAAGGGCCAATCATCTGGTCAAGCAAGAAACAGAGTGCCATTGCACTCTCATCTACAGAAGCAAAGTACAGAGGAGTTGTCAATGTAGCAACTCAATGTTTATGGTTGTAGGGGTTACTTGGAGAGTGTGGCTTCGAATCAGAGTACTCAACTACCATCAACTGTGATAATCAGAGTACCATTCGAATCTGCAATGATCCAGTTCAGAAGAAGAGAACCAAACACATTGAGATCCATATGCACTACATCAGAGAGCTTGTGCATGATGGCACCATTCACCTACTCTTCTGTTCATCTTCAGAACAAGTAGCTGATATCTTCACCAAAGAATTTTGTGAGAAGACCTTCAGCAATCTAAAATGACTGCTGGGGATTGCTGATCATGCTGTGAAGCATGAGTGAAGACAAGATTTCCAAATTTTGTTTTACAGTCCATGTTTAAGGGAGGATTTTCCCACTAGTTTTTTGCCTCTTTCCTTGGTTAAATGGACATGCAGTATGTAAAGGGTGACTAAGCCTTGTTGCTAGGACCTATAATTTTCTGATATATTACTCATAAGTCAAGCTTAAGGGGATATTTTAGAATAATCAACCCATAGTTAGCTACCTTAGACATTAATTAATCCATTTTTGTCTTATTTGCCTAGTTTCTATGTTCCATCATATGCAAGTTGTCATCTACACATCCATAGTGGTCAAACTTGCTAATTTTGACTCATGGAGTGCTTGGGAAAGCTCATGGAATCAAATCTGCTTTATTCCTGGCCTTCCTAGTGCCCTTCTGCTTTTTCTGCTTTATTGCCTTCTTTTTCAGTGCTTTAAGGCAATTGGGAAAGTTTGACTAGGTGAGGTTAACTAGTTTTTTGTCCTCCACACCCTCCACTCTTTTCTCCTATGAAAAGCATGTATGATTTGTCCTTCCATTACCTTTTAGCTTTCCCAAGTGCTTTTGCCAATTCGTGAGCTCCTTGACTATTTTGGAAACTGCTTTATGCACCTATGGGGGATTTGCTTAATTTTAGTAAGCCTGCTTTTGACTTGATTCGAATTGCCTCTTCATGCATTCGAATACCTTATGTAATTTTTATTGTGGAAGCATATGATGTTACAGAGTTGGCTATTGTACACTGATTTAATACAGTTTAGTGTTCAGCTCCATATGCAGTCTCTTTTGTGAGTGATTTTGCATGTACAATTGATAATCGTTGTGAGTGTAATTTCTCTATCACTAGGTTCAATTTCCACATACATTATAGATCCTCCTGATCAAAAAATTGGGGCATGACATGACTCAATTAAATTACAGACACATCCTGAAATAAACATCAGTGTACAATATGTCCTGGTGGGTGAGGTGAATATGTCCCGTTACTCCTCCATGACATTTTCCATTTGTCATTATTGTGCGTAGGGGCCCTCTCTGGAGTTCATGGTCATGATCTTGTTCTTTCCCTGAGGGAGGATCATCAAGAACACAAACTTCCTGATTTTGGAAATGAGCTTATTGCATTGTTTTGCAGTAACCAAAGAGAGAGTGGCAGGAGGTGGTACCTCTGGTATCCTATACAAATTATTTCCCAACATAATAATAACAGCACGAGGTTGGTACTCATACATAGCATGTCACTTCCATAAGAATGGTTGACCTAATAATACATCATAAACATCAAGAGGAGCAATATCACATAATACCTCATCGATGAAGGGTTTGATGCTGTAGGGAAGGTGACACTGTTGGCTGACGCAAAGATATTGTCCTTGGTGAAGCCACCCAATGATGTACGGCTGCAGGTGTGCTATGGTTGGAAAACTCAACCGCTTCATGACCTCTACTGAAATCAGGTTCTTTTGGTTCCCACTGTCGACAATGAACTTGAGCGGGGAACCCTTTACCCACATCTAGGAGTGGAAAATATGCTCCTCCTCCTCTGAATCTTCTAGGTCTTCCTTTTGTATCTTCATGGTAGAAATGGTGGCATTAGGCTCTACATCAATAATATTCTTCCCTCTGTCATTCCCCTTCTCATGTTCTAATTCAGTGTTAGAGTATGCATCTAATTCAGAAGCCTTTATCTCTGCCACTAGTGATTGCTTAGCCCAACACTCACTTGTGTTGTGAGTGGGGCTCTTATGGAACTCGCACCACTTTCCCGCTTCCTTCTTTGGCTTTGTAGTGTTTCTCTTTGTGTGAGGCTTTGGAAAGTTTTCTTGAGTTACCATGGCTTGGCTGTGTCCTTGGTTATGTGGTTTGGGGGCACATTTTCCTTGCTTCTGATTCACAGATCCAAACTCTCGCTTTTTTTGTTTGAATTCTTGCTCAATTTTGGCAACATACTAATATGTCGTACCAAGCAAGGATATGTCGAGGAACTCCATTTCCTCCTGAATGTATCTATGCAAAAAACTGCGGTACTTCAACACCAAATGTTTCTCTGAATATTTGATACCCAACTTGGTGTGCAAGGTATGGAACAGATTCGTCAACTCATGTACATCTTGATCTCTTTACTACTGCAGCGTAGTCTAGTGTATGTACTTGTCCTCATATCTCCCCACCAGATAATATTGTCCCTTTATGGAATCTCAGAAATAATTCCAAGTGGGTAGGGCTGAGAATAGAGAGGTTTCCTCCTTGTTCTTTCTCTCACAGTAGGTTTCCCACCAGTCCTTGACATGGGGGGCGGCATTGAGTAGAGAAAAAGTAATATTTTCCTTGTCAGAAAAGTCATGAACCGAGAAATATCCTTCTAATAGATTCAACCATCTATATATGATGTCTGCATCTATTTGGCCATCAAATATGGGAATGTTGAAGTTTACTTGTACATTAAAAGGGGTTGCGCCTCCACAATGGCTACTAGATGCAGATGCGCCGCCAGTGGGAAGTCATTGAAGGATCTAGGCAAAGTTATCCATCATCGCGTTCCTTTGTTTTTAAAGGTCCTCCTCAAGCAACATTTTGATAGGATCTTCTACGCCCTCATATTTCTTTTGGCCTCCCATGGGTGGCCGTCGGGATTTGCGAGGCTGATCTTGCAAACGTTCAACTAGATCGATCCCTAACTCTTTATACCCCACCCTCGTTGGGGACATGCAAAGAAGGATCGGAAAAGAGCAGATTGCTCGGATACCACTGATCCATATTTATGCAGGAATGCAACAGAATACACAAATAACCACAGACAAAAATATGCAGCGGAAATAACACTTCATTTCATTAATCAATAACTGAAACTTGTTTACATACAGAATGGAAATATACTAGCTAGAGTGCTGGTAGCTTATCTCTGAGAAGAGATGTGGCGGCTACATGCCTCTGAAATCTGTGTTACAATGAGGATCAAAGGCCTATATATTATTGAGAAACAATGGAAACCCTACACATTCAAAAACCTAACCCTAGAAGGTGAAACTCCAGAATGTGAGCCCCGTTGGGAAAATTGGTACATCAATTTCCCGGGGTCGTAACTTTAGCATACTACCTCTGTTTGACGGGCATGATACATCATTAGAAATATCTGTTTAAGGAATACATCCATATATAGGAATTATTGACTTTGGAATGGACTCATAGTTTCCTGACATTTGATGCCAAAAAAACGTCATTTAGGGCCTCAAAACGGCTCCGGAAGTTTAGGACCCGAAAACTGCCAAAAATAGTAAATTGTGCTACAATTAAGGAAACTGGAAAACTAAAAGAAACAATGGTGGGGGTCCAAGTGGAATAGGTGGGTGGCCACCAATATCCTCCTGGATCAGCCATATGTCCACAACGTGGCCACCCCAAATTTATATATAGGTAGAGCCTTGACTTAATATACACAATATTAAAATATACTACAAAGATTGTGGGATCAATTCTCTTAAAGCTAACTACTTAAATTACATTCTGCTGATAAATCAAACTAAACCAAAATATAATCGTGGGAATAGTGATCAATTATATGTTACATATCACAACTCATATTTATTATTGTTGTAAGCCCATATCCAATGGCTTCAACCACCTTTCCATCCAACAATTTTTGTTTTATACATTCATAGACCCTATGGGTATAATAATCTTACAAGCTTTAAGAATGTGTATAAGGTGGTTATAATCCCATTCAATGGATAACATCAAAACAAAATTACCAAATATAACAACATGCATTTATATTTATACAGAAATTACAAAAAAACTAAATCTAATGTTTCCCACGGCCGTAAGTCCATCAACAATGGAAGCCAAAGGGTTTAATGTAATCAATAGATAAACATTTATACACAGTGAAAATAACGAAGTGTTATTGGGTTAATAGGAAGCCAAAGTCTAGCATTCCATTCCTTTGAACCAACAGGAATGTATATATATTATAGAGCGGCTGTAAGACCATCGATTGATGGCTTCCACTGTAAAATCAACGTAATAAAAATAGTATGGGAATAAGAACCAGAAAAGGGAATCCAAGCCCTACCAGGGTTTAATATAAAATATGACATTACATTACAGTGCCATGGTATTGATAAAGAGCCAAAACAGGCTGAGCATGGTTTTATAAACAACCATTTACAAATTTAAATCAAAGAACCACTTATCTTATTAAACATTATGGCTACCAAAGGATCCCTCACAACCTCTGTCCAGCGTGACCTGCAACCACGATTTTGGTTGGTTCAACATGGGTCACAACCGTTAGAAGAAATTAAAAACAAAATAGAAATGTGAACCAGGGTCGAAGTGTAGACATACTTGGGCATTTGAAAATGCAAGCCTGGGAGGAGGTGACCCAGACGCCTCCGTCTCCAGTGTTGAACCTACAAAATGGTTCATTTTCATTCAATTTATCTTTGCATTGCATTTGTATTTAAAACCCAGTAATAAATTTAAAGAGTTTTGAACCTTACCTTGGATTTTGGCAATGAGAGCCAGTGTTTGGCTCCTCCGAGCACCCTTATCCCTCACAATATGCATTCACCAAGAAACATATTAGTGGAAGGAAACCAAAACTATCCTTTGCAAACCCAATTAAATTGCAGAACGAAATTATTCAGTTGATGCTAACCCATTGGAGCAGACTGTTCGGGTGTTTGGAAGCATTGGTAGGCTTGTTGGAGCTCTAGTGTGATTGGAGAACTATTAAGGAATACTGAGAATCATATGTTACCTCGGAAGGAACCAAAAAATTCCATTAACCCTATGAAAACCAATTTGAAACAACAAAAAGAAGATCTCGGCCCTTAGCCAGCCTCTGACAAGCAATAACATTCTAATCTGAAGCTCAAACAAAGTAAATACCTTTTACAAAACCCTAAAAAATGTAAAGATCTCACCATCCTGGTGTAAGGAAAGGATTCAATCCCTTGTTGTCACGTGGTCCTAGTTTCACTGCCAACTCGGAGTCAGAGTATAGAGAGTTTGGTCTCGAACTAGTTTCACTTTATCACTCTCGCCATCCCAAACGACCTCCCATGGCGGAAGAAAAGAGAGATGATGGAGCAAGATATCCTATCAAATCGTTGCTCAAAGAATCCGGCTTGCATGACAAAGGAACGAGATGATGGATAGTTTCTCCCAAATCCTTGTATGAATGCTGACAGCTGTAAGTGCATCTTCAGTGGGTAGCCGGTTTGGGGATGCAACTCTGTTCAAGGTACAAGTTAACTTTGATATTCCTTTATTTCAAGGCTAGATTGATGCAGATGCTCTATATAATTAGTTGAATGTTCTAGAAAGGTATTTATATGTCCACAATTTCTTCGACAGGGAAAAGATCACCTTTGCTCTCCTTAAGGCAGTCCCCCATGTCCAAAATTGGTGGGGTACTTATTCGGAGAAAAACGCATCAAACTAGTATGGAAAGTTTGAGACAAATCCCACTTGGGGATATTTTGTAGATGTCGTCAAGGAACGGTATTACCTTGTGGGAAAATATGATGACTAGTACACCAAATGGACCATCACGCATCAAGAGAGGGACCAGATGGTCTCGAAGTACACCAACAACTTTCATACCTTACACACAAAGCTGGGTATCAAGGACTCTGAGCGACACCTGATACTAAAATATCGAAGTAGTATACATTGGTACATATGAATTGAGATGGAATTCCTCGACATATATTCACTTGGATCTGCTTATCGGTATGTTCTGAAAATTGAGGAAATTTTTTGTCAAAAGAACAAGTGAGACTATGGACCTTTGAACCCACCGTAGAAGCAAGGAAAGGGAAACCGTGGCCTGCAAAACACATGACAAGGAAAGGAAAACCAATAGCCACAATAAGAAAAGAAGGGGAACGGAAATTCAAATAAGGACACTGGGAGGTGGTGCGAATCTCATAAAATCCCTTGGCACAACACTAATGAATGTCGCTCAAAGCAGTCATTGGTGGCCGAGATAAAATATTAAGAATCATATCCCGATTCAAATTGAAAACCCAATGCCACAACCGCATACCATGGTAATAAGATCATTGATGTAGACCCCACTTCCACTATTTCTACCGCACATATTCAAACAAAGGAGCCTGAAGAGTCAGAGGAAGAGGAGATCTTCTTCCGCTGGAAGACGTGCATGAAAGGAATGCATGTACATTTTTTTGTTGACAACGGTAGCCAAAAGAACATGATCTTAGTAGAATTCATCAAGATATTGGAGCTTCCAAAAACACCACACCCACAACCCTACCAAATCAGTTGGTTAAGCCAAGGATGAGATATCCATATTACTGAACAATTCCTCCTACCATATGGCATGAAGCCTTTCAAAGACGAGGTACTTTGTGATGTGCCTCCACTTGAAGTCTGTGATGTTCTTTTAGGACATCCATATATGTGGAACCGTCATGCTATATAAGATTCATGGCCTTACAGTGTCATCATTACTTTGGGAGGAAAACTCTAACGGATACCAGAGACAATTGCACCTAACGTAGTCTCGCAAGCTAGGAAGATAAGCTTCCACATCAGGAAATTATTCCTCTTCACAATTGCGTCTGAAGGAGAACATTAGATCACCTCCACACCCTCAGCACAAGGTATCTATGCTCATCAGAAACAAGAATAAAACAGAGTCATTGTTTTCTCATCCATCTGAGTACCTCTAAGATGCAAGGCCATGAATTCAAGGTGCTCCTCCAAAAACAAATCATCCATACAACAATTACAGCCCTCTTAGGATGTCAAAGAAAAATAGCCTCTTCACTTCAACAAATTTTACACAAGGATATCAACTCAACACATAGTTCAAGATATGATACAAGATTCGATGCAATGGAGACCATTGCTTCCTAATGAGGGAGGATTGATCCAGATGGAAAACGATGTCCACCCACATATTCCACTAGCTCAAAAAAATTGTCCATTGTGGCAGTTCCCTAGTTATTTTTATATGGTTTTTCAGGTCCCAAACGTCTTGAGCCGTTTTAAGGCTCTAAATGACATTTTTTGGGCATCGAACCGCTGAGAGAATATGAGGTTGTTTTAGACTCGATAAAAAAACATTTTTTATGGGACCAAAACTGATTTGGAATTTTGGGACCCAAAAAAATCGTAGAAAAATAACTAGGGAACTGCCACAATGGACAATTTTTTTGAGCCAGTGGAATAGGTGGGTGGCCACCAGTTTCCATTTGGACCACAAATTCTCCTAGGTGATATCCTAATTTTGGCCACTAATATACCTTGTGATAATTCTGGATCATTGATTTAGCCTACACGGTATATTTTCATCTCCCTACAACGAGCTGAGTGACTTGTAGGGGAGTGTAAGAAAACTATACCTTGTCTTTCACCTCATTGGTCGCGACACACTCCTAATACATGTTTTCTTCTAACACTTGTGGATATCATGATTATCATAGTACCCTATAAGTCAACAATGCTATGTTACAAAAAATGCATAATAAAATCATATTGATGGGTATTGTTTGTATGCCTATCCCACACAATCCTACTAAACTAAAATATTGTTTTGTGACCTTATGTGGAGGATTTTAATTTGTTTATAAATTACAAGGGATGATTTTAAGGGATTAACTTTGGTCAAGGTGTGTAAGGGAGGTATTTCACAATTACCCTCCTTTATGATTCACTAAGATCTTAAGAAATGTGAGGCAAAGAGCATACTTGGTTTGGAAGATATTTTACATCCATTAATGTGTGCTAGTGGTGCAAACATGTGTGAGGAAAGAAATTTGATTTTTTCAACTAAATAAAGAACTCAAAAAAAATGCAAATGGATATTTTAACTTGAAATCTAAATATGCTAATGGTTCTTGAAAAATAAAATGATAATAAACTAAGTGTGTAATGGAGGTATTTCACACTTCTGACCCTTTTCTTATTCACCAAACTCACATGAAGTCAGAGGTGAAGATCATACTTTGAGAGAGGAGAGTATTTGGGTCCTTGCTTGTATGCAAAATTGGACTTACACTACTTTAACTAAATATGTAAAGTAAGGAATAACACAAGACCTCTTGAATACTAGTGACAATAATGAATCCCATTGAAATACTCAAGGATGTTTACCGAGGTATATTTCAGGTGAAGACCCCTTTTTTCCAAACATGAGGGAAGACCCCTTTACTCCCTAATATTAGGATTATTGGGTTGATTACTATAGAACAATTTTACTATTGCAAGTTAATTAATTCTAGTTCATTAGTGAGCTATCGTTGCAGATGGAAAGATTCAATAAAATAGGTATACAAAAAATAAAAGATACAAACGCATGAAAAATTTATAGGCATGTGCATAGTAGTGTGTAAAAAGGACTCACTGGTGTGAAACTATGAAATTACAGAACAAAGAGTTCACTTAGACAAAGGAATTCGAAATATATGGGAAGAATTATGTTTGCATGCACTTTAGAGACTGTCGAAGGAACAGATAAGTAGACTATACAGTCACAGCACTAAGATTCAAGATTTTGTGTAATGAGATAAAATGGCCAAATGGGGTCCAACTTCCTGGGATGAATGGTTCAGAACTTTTTCCTACAAATCACGTTAAACTACAAATCATCTACTCAACAAATAACAACCTAATTTGAAATAAATGAACAAAAATGTAGTGGAGTCACCATAAATATTGTTATGAAAAAGATTTCACAAGGGTGAATCCTTCCCACTTTGTGAGGGGCAAAGCCTTGTAAGATTCAATAAGGATTTATTATTAGGTGCCCCTTTAGGAGCAGAGAGCGTGCTTCAAGTGATCCTGCAATTGGTTGTTAGTAAAAGAAAACAAAAATAAGTAAAGAAAATAACATGACGTAGGAATGCAAACGCCAACAACCAATAGATGTCAAACCACTTTTCTATTTCCCAATGGTCAATCATGAATAACACCTAGGATATGTGAGATTTTAATGGAGGAAAATAGTCCCTCTTAGGGAGGTCTAGTTTCTCCAAACTAGATGACACGGTAGATTTAATACCAAATGAGAATAACACTTTCACCTTGGAGGAAGGTGGGAAGGGAGATTGGAAGATGCTAACAAGAGGGAGGAGGTGAGCTATAAGGGATCTATATCGCAATTGCAACAACATAACCTTGCTCTATTTTCTTCTTACAAGATGCATGCCCATGGATTCCTTTTATAGGCCAATAGATATCCAATACAAAACTAGATCTAAGTGTGAACCCCATCACCTCATGAACTAGCTTGAAGGTACATAATGGGTTCTATTGAGTGCCCATCCATCATGTTGATAAGACATGTTCGAATTTGTGTTTTTGAGGGTCCCTCATGATCCTTAAATGTGAATCTAGTTGTTGAGAACTTGTCATTTATGCATTCACACTAATATCGAAGGGAAATCCATGCAGGTATTGTGAAGGCACATAACTGATAATATGTGTAGTAGCACATGTAACTAGAGGGTTGGTTGTGCAGCCCTGTATTTGTCTGTTCTTTTGTTATTTCAGACTCATGTTTATTTTTGGATCTTGATCAGGATGTATTCAGTGGTATGCATACTATATGTTGATGATGCCTTACTGTATAAGTTTCCAAAATGTCACGTGTGTGAGAATTAAGAGTTAATACTCACGATTGGGAATCTTTTCCTCTACACATTGGCAAGTTCTGTTACAGCACTAGAAAATGACAATGCAACAACCATCTCACCTTTCCTTAAATTGAAGGAAAATATTTCCTTCACTTAGTCCCCATATCCTTCTTATCTGATATCGTTGTTATGACTAGAAGAAAATTAAACACAATCATTAAACAATCATAGTGTTATGAGTAGAAGCACATTAAACATAAGCATTAAACAAGAAAACATATAATGACAAATAAGGTTTATGATGGATATATATATATATATATATATATATATATATATATATATATATATATATATTGATATCTATACTAACCAATATTCATGGAATGGCTTCCCAGTCCATCACTGGCCACACACAGGTCAATATCAGCGTTTTTAGGCACCTTATAATGTTATTGTTGTCTAATCATTTAAGCAGGATTCTTCACATCCAATACCATGGGCCAATAGCATGTGTCAGAAACCATGAGTTGTATACGTTCATTTTGTACTCTTTATCTAGACCAAGTTTACTTAACATGTCATATAATGAACACTTCTATATTGAATAATTTCTATCATGGATCAATACCCATTGAAAGCTTTAATATTGTGTCAAAAAGTGACTTTTATACATGCATACAAAATTGTGATTGATCTTTACAAAGCTATGAAACCCAAGTTCAAATTCAATTGGAATAAATACCCACTTTAAGATTGGCATATTAGTTACAAGCATGCAACAAAGTTTTCAATGGCTCTTATATTCCAACAATTTTCATAGATTTTTCTCTTCATATTTTGGATACATCTTTATACTCCTTATAATAGATGTCTGAAGATATTAACACACAATCATCTCAATTTGAAAATAAATTATCGAAATCTAGTTGGTATTCTCATGGAAGTAAAGTAACAATTACTGGTGCAAATTGTACAAACATGTTAACATCAAGTTGAACTGTAGACACTAGTTGTCAAAAGTCTAGGGAAAATATTATAATATTTTTTGTTATATGCCTACAATTGGAATGAAAAAACCTTTTATAATTTACAATGGTTTTGATTCACCAACAAACTCATTTTTGCATCAACATTATCTAGACAAAAAGGAACACTAACCTTATATTTGTTCTAGATACCTGTATGTTTTGTTAGCTGTCACACTTTTATTTTCATTAGGGATCACCTTCTTAAACAAATGTAGAAGAAAGGGAATAGAAACTAGTGAATTTCAGTTAATTGGAATCATTTAATGGAGAATGTTAGAATCATTTCCTAGTAGAGTGCAAGAAAAATAATATAGAGGATTTGAGGGATGAGTAGCTTCACATTTTCCATACAATATCCCATGATTCCTTATGCATCTTTACCCCTATTTTTAACAGAAATAACAATATATTGAGATTATATTTTTGTATAGTGTTTTTTTCTTGTGCTAGCAATTTCATACTTGTTATTATTTTGTATTTTTTTTATTGTAGTTTTAGCGTGTAAATTCAAAAATTCTAGTCAGCTTTCTAACCATGTTTAATTCCATATGATTAGAAATATTTTGAAATGGAAAATATATTTTATAACTTATTTTGGTTTGATGTCTAATCAATGTTATCTATAGGTGTGAACCTACATGACCATTATAGTCGTTATGGAGTCATCAACGATTTTTTTCAATTGCTTGTAAGGAACAAACACACACACACACAACATGCACTCATGATTACGACCTTGCTACCTATACATGATTTCCTAATCATATTTAATGTAGGAGACTCCAACTTGGTATTACATGTTTCGCTAAGCCATGCTTAGAAAAAATCCCCTACATTGCAAGACATAGTTTTGCAAAGTCTCTATAAAGGGATGAGAGATTATCCATAATGTTTTTGGGTATGTAAGTAATTATTAACATTTTCTATCGTGTGTAAAAAATAATATTTTATTTCAATGCAAGAAAGAACCACAATAATACAAAAAAATGGTATAGTTAGTCATTTCTTTCTTAAACTTCAAAGTTCAAGTTGTCTTCTACATAACTTTGATGTAACCATGCATGTTGAAAACAGTATAATAATTAAATATTGTATTAAGTATTAATGATAAGTAATAGAAAATGTCACAATTACGCATAAAATGAAAATTGACGAGAATTTCACATAAACAAGATAAATTGATCGAAGATAGGTCTGTCCTATGCCTCCATAATTGAAATGTAGGAAAAAAGGGTTTTGATAGCTAATTAGCTGTAGTTAACTAACATATTGATATTATGAATTTTGTATAGCTCACCCATTTGAAGATTCCACTAAGCACAAAATCAAAATAGAAACTAAACTTATTTATACCAACTCTTGAATATCTTCGAAGTCCTAATATGCTTACACAACTCTCCACATATTAATTGCTCAAATTTCTATTACTAAAATTTAGCATAAAATGAGGTTCATAAAAGTTTAACCATAGAATATAGAAATGAAAACCCTTGTACATGTTTTGTTTTGGAAAATGTGATGACCTCAATACCTACACTATGCATCACTTACCTATAAGCATTAGATTAGAGCATTGAAAGTATGAATACATGGGCCCTAAAGGCACCAAAAAGGGGAAATATATACACTAGGTATCACTTACCTTTAAGCATTATATTAGCGCATTGAAAGTATGAATACGTTGGAGCTAAAGACACCGAAAAAATGAGAAATATATAGGGAGTTGAAATGGTTCCTTGGAAACATAAAAGAGATGATTGAATACAAGCTCAAAGAAGTATAAATATAGGCTATTAATGATATGGTTCCTTTCCCAAATCTCTTAAAAAACATTAAGAGTAGCACAAACCATAAAAAGAATGGTATTCATGCCCAAAATATCCAAAATTTGTAAATCAAAGACTTGTTAAACCATATGTTGATCAAAGTACTTTTAGAAGGAATTCTATTATAACTCAAATTAAAAATTGAATATCTCTTTCTATAAAACAAAAGTTTGCCCAAAATGAAAAAATACAAATTCTTGGAAATTTAGTTTTCCATTTGAAACCATATGACGTTTTAGAGGAAATTAAAAAAAAATAGTTTGTAACAGTTGCAAGAATATATTGGTTGCTATACATATAGGGATACAACAAAGTGGATTATTATGATTCTTATGATAGGGTGTGTGCAAGAAGATGAGGGGCCTTTTAGATGCAATCCTACTTTTAGGAAACGTGTTCATGATACATAAAAATACAACGCGGTCACATTATGTAATGATTGGTTTGGTTAATATTGATCCTAACATGTCATATGGCATGTAAGTTAGTCTAAGAAAAACATGCACGTGTTTTATAGTTACAAAATGCGCACACATTATGGAGAATAAAAACACGCACGCATTATGGAGAACCACAAAAATGGTTTTGTTGCATGGCTAGGGAAATGAATAAAAACAATATTTTGCATCATCAAGACTTGGGACCTATAGTAATATTTTAGTATCATCAAAAACAACATCTCAAACACCCATTCCTAACCTCCCAAGAGCATAATTTCTGTTTGTGTTGTAATATGGACAACATTAAGAGGATTTAAGAACTATGAGTCATAGTCCCTTGACCATGATATTAAATTGAGCACATAGATCTGTGGACAAACACACAACTCACAGTATAGATCACACAATTTACTGAGTTATTGAAGAATGAAACAGTGCAAAAATGGCTTGCATTTGTGAATGCTTTTCATTAATCAAAGAGTAATTAGATAATAATTACAATGAAGTACAATGGCTTAAATAGCCACATGCAATTCGAATCCACATGAGGAAATTCGAATTGATTAGACTCTACTTGACTGTAGGTAACTAAGACCTTGTCTAAATCACTGTCGGAGGACTCAATAATTATCTGACCTTGTCTAAACCATAACCAGAGTTCATCGAAGTTCTAAAACACAACTCAAGTGTTACATTCAGTGTTGACTGAGGCTAACTGACTATGGTAGGTGAGAAATGCAACCCTCCTAAGTTCAGCCATGCAAACCTAGCACTAACTGAATGTAGAGGACTTGAACTAAATGTAACTAACTCCTAACTTAGCTTGAGTAGTCACTAACTGAACTGAACTAACATTGGTTGGTTTTGGCACTTCCAGTGGCTCCTAAATTGTAGGGATTGGTCTAGGAGGCTCCTAAACTGATGCAATCAAGTGAAATCAGTGGCAGTAGGCCTTAGTTAGTGTTCCCCACACTTTAGTAACTGAAACATGTGCCCCAATTAGGCCAAGTGGACCCAATGGTGCTAGTGACTAAAAATAGACTGGATGGACTCCCGATTTAGACATGACTCCCAATTTAGACATATGACCAAATTGGACAAGGGAGGATTAATAATTATAACACATGATTGTGGGATGAAACTCAAGACTTATGCCCTAAAGGTGTTTTTTAATTCTTGAGGTCCATGAACAAGGAATCGATCCTGCAAATAGGACCTTGTTATAGCTAAATCCTATCACCATCATGTGATAAGACCCTTAACTTCCGTGTTTGCCCTTAATCCCAACACTTAGAGTGGAAACTTGCAATGTTTGTCAATTCTACTTGAAAAAACCTAGCACCACGCTTTCCCTGTGGCTAATGAGCAATACCTTTCTCAACACCATCTGTATCCCGTTTTAGAGAAGTGGTGCCACTGCCTATGGTATTTGGTCTAAAAGCGGTTCTCATCTAAACTGCTCTGACATAAGGGAAGAAAAGCAGTACCTTGGGTAAAACGGGAAAAATAGAAGTTTCTCGAGGCTTCTAGAACTTGAGCCTCATGTCCTCCCTTATCCCTATCATTCTAGGTTAGTTTGAGCTCGATATCCCCCATGGTAGGATCTTGGAGCCACCTCAACCACAATTTTCTCAACTATTCCTATCCATTGAGCCTTATAAATACAAGCTCACATCCATAGTTGAGGGGGAGAACTATAGAGGTATTGTTATCGTGTTGAATTGATTCCCTAGTCCAAGTCATTGGAGAGCATAGAGAACAAAGTTGGAGCTTATGGGGATGAAGTGTTTGTTTCATGGAGGGGCTTGTCGACACTAAGGCAATGGTTGTAAGCTTCTCCATACATTCTTAATGCAAAGATGATTTCCGTCCCACATTACCGTTGTTTTGATTTCACATGTACATGTTGTTAGATTCCTTAGTCACTAGCATGGATAAGTATATGATTTTCTAATAGCTTTGATGTGTTTGCATGTTTGATATGTTTACAAGTACACAAGTTCACAATCGAAGTAGTATTCCAGGTGTCTACAGTATTCAGGGAAGGTCTTCATCCTTTGTCGTTCACTCATTTGTTCTGAATCTGAACCATTCAGACCAGAGGAACAGCTTCTGTCCACAGAAGGTGCAATATTCCTGATAACTAATATAGTGTCTCTACTGGGGAACAGTGAAAATCTCAGTTGATTTGATCTTCCTCAGTTCTTGAACTCTTGTCTGAATCCAGGATCCATCTCTAACTCTCTTCAGTCAGATCTACCATCTGACTTATTGAATTTTTTCTTGAAACTTTTAGATCTGTTTAGATCTGAACTATTTCAAATTTATATGCTCTTTTTTACTATCAATCCATCAACTTTTGCCTTGATCTGATCAATTTCTAACTTGATATTTCGTTCTCCTTGTGTTTTGGATCTATTCAGGGAACTACACATGTGCTCTTGGCAACAAGCGGTGCCATCGCTTGAACTCTTTTAGCCATAAGCTGTGCCACCGTCTAAGTCCCATTATCCAGAAGCAGTGCTCATCTAGAACTGCTCTGTCAAGACCCCTCCAGCGCGGTGCTAGGTAGGCCTTGTTCTAGAACTAGTTTTTCATCATTTTTTGCAAAAAATTGAGTTTGTTTGCTTTTAGCCCTGCACTGTCAGGCTTGTGTGTTAGAATCTGAATGCTCATGGCTGGAAATTCTGTGGTAAAATATTGGTTTGATTGAAGAATTCAAAAGCTAGACTAGGCTTGTTGATTATTCATTTCCTTCCATGCTTGTTGGTTGTGATTGTGAAAGGAATTTTTTGAAAGCTTAGATTTTAGTGAGCTCTCTTTTCATTTATTTTATAAATACTGAAATAAAAACCATTTCATTAGCATATTCATTTCATTTTTTGTTTCCATAGAGGAATTCTTTTTGCTTGTTAAAAAGATTTTTTTTTTGACTGAGATTAGGTTATTATCATTATTGAGCATAAGGCATTGGATCTATGATTAGCCTCACAAGATTTCAGGTTCTCTGTGTTGTTTTGTCTCTTTTGCATTAGTACTATCTCACCAAAAGAAAAAAAAATAGTGTAGTTTTAAGTTAGATCTATCTATGTTTTAAAAAAAATCGAAAAATAGAGTGCATATGCATGTAGAGTGCTTCTTGTTTTTCTTTTAGGAAAAGAGACTCTTCCCCTTTTAATTGCTTTTAGAAAAGGAAAATGAGTTTGGAAAGTGTTGCTTGTCTTTGATTTTGATTTGTTCAAAACAGTTGTTTGGGAATTTTTGTTTTTAAAACGAAAAGAAAATACTCTCTTTCCCTCCCGTAGGTAGGCATACCACTAACGGTAAAGTGAAATATTTGCATCTACATACTGCATGGTTTTACTTTTTCTGTCAAAATTCCATGCATTCACCTAACCATCCACTTTAAAATTAATGGTAGTTATAGGTTAAAATTTACATAGCAATTTGAGTGATAGGATAAAGATGTGTTTGGGTGTCGTTAAGCGTAGGAGCTGTCATTACTTATCTGCATTACATCCTGGGACTCGTGCAATTCTTCCACATACCATCTGTATATCGAATGGCCTTTCACGTACCCTTGAGGTATATAGAAAGGTACTTCATGTACTCTATTTTATATCGAAAGGCCCCTTGTGAACGGTTATGAATTAGACAACACTACTACTGATTTGAGCTCCCACGTACCTTGCACATATCGAGAGACCCCACTAGGATACCTTATCTATCTGAGAAAATATCTTTGGTCGTCTTGCTTGGAACCATACACCGAAAACAACATTCGGGCAGATTACTACGCACTTACCTTTGAGGTATATTACGAGTGGCACCTTCTTGACAATCCTGGTGAGAGACCTGACTATCTGAACTCCTCCTGTGATTTAAGTTTACTTGTTTGGCCTATATCTTGAGTAGGGAAATTTTTGGTGTGTTTTCTGGTTTTGAGACCCGAGGTTAGATAGGAGCTATACAAAATGGCTGAGCTAAGACATTCCAGAAGAGTACGGAGCTTGCCACCTGATTTTATTCCTATTTTAGGAGAACATTCTATGGAAGCTATCGACCAAGGAGCTTCTACCAACTCCCATGTGGGAGAGAATGTGGTTGTAGAAAGCGGAGGACCATATCCTTCACACTCGCCTCCCTTGGTCCAAAGACCTTCTCGGGGCATACCTTCTTCCATTATCCCATAGAAGGTCATGCTAATGATACTACCCTTCCAAATTATGGTCCCAATGCTCCATGTTGGGACACCTCTATAGAACAAGCCATTGCCTCATTTGGCACCCGTTTAAAATTTTCTGAAGAGGTTTCACCAAATGAAGAAGAGCGTAGACAATACCAGGTAGCTATTCTCTGTGCACAAGAAATTGAAAAGAAAATAAATAACATATTGGGCACACCACCATCACATTCCACAGTTGTTCCTATGGGATATCGTTCACTTGCTGATTCTATGAGACCCATTGAACTGATTCTAGATCGCATAGTGAATCCACATAATCCAGGTCAAACTTCCAACCCCATTGCCACCCATCTTATGTCTGTTCCCAATCCTCCTGGGTCTTCTGCACCTGGGGCTCAACATTCAATTCCTGTTTCATCATTACCTTCTAGTGCCGGGGGCAACCCCGGACATGACCTACGTTATCTGTCACCATAATTGTACCTAGTCAAGGACAGACCTCTAGTATATAGAAATCTACAGTTTATGTCCCTCCTACCCACATAAATGTGGTTAACCCCCCATCCAGTTCAGTTCAACCCTTAGGGCCACAACCTGTAACCAATCAAACCTCTTGGGGGTATGGTTACACAGCAAATCAAGTACTTGTAGGAAACATTAATTATCCACCCAACCCTACAGGAATTCCTTATGCTGAAATTCCATGTCCTAGTAATAATTTCATGCCATGGAGGCAACCTAACTGGTCCTGCATGCTAGCTGTGGGGGGGGATACCTATACATACTGCAGGGGGTACCAAAGGACTGCCTTATGGAGGTCCTCCCTCTGCAAGGCCTAATGGTCCTGGAGGGCCTGATAGCTTTCCTCCTTATGGTCCTAATGGTCTTAGTGGTCCCGGGGGGCCTAGTGGCTTTCCTCCTAATGGTCTCGGAGGGTTTGGTGGCCCTCCTCCTAGTGGTTCCAGTGGCTCCGAAGGTTTACCTCCGAGGGGTCCCGGAGGGTCTGGTGGTCCTCCTCCTAGTGATCCAGGTGGTCCTGGTAGTCCCAATGGTCCTGGTAGTCCCGGGGACCCTGGTGGTCCTCCTCTTGGATGCCCCGTCGATCCTAATAGTCATGATCCCAGAAATCAACCCCCTACGAGCAGATCTTCTAGTAGTTCCTCATCACAACAACCTGTCTATCAGTCTACTTACAATCCTACTGGTGATTTAATGCCATATCAATATTACCAATATGTGCAACCTAATCATCAGTTACCTTTCCTAGCAACTTTGGACTTTCCTGATTTGTCCAAGTTGATTAATGACCCCATTCGACATAACCCCTTGTGGCCTCCCATTCTGGTAAAGTTACCATCAAACATTCCAAAGTTCAATGGGAAGCAGGGAGATGGTTCGAAAAACCATGTCATGACATTCCATTTGTGGTGTTCTTCAAACTCCCTTATCAATGATTCGATTCATTTAAGACTCTTTTAGTGAACTTTGACCGGTATAGCCGTGAAATGGTACATTGAACTTCTGCATGATTTGTTTGTGTATTTTTGCTCATTCGCAACTGTGTTTCTTACACACTTTTAGCTTCCTATCTGTTATGAAATGGGTACTGATCTCTTGACTTCTCTACAACAAAACACCTCCACCCACATATCTGATCATATCCATGAGTGGAGAAGGGGAAGAAGACTTATTAAGTCTCCTATTCTGAATCAATTAATAGCTGATTGGTTTACTAAATCTTTCTGCCTCTGATTTCCTGAGATGTGGCTATGCACAGTGCCATTACTAAAGAGCAAGCCATTAGTCGAGCCCAATATCTAGACTTGGTCTATTCCCAGTCTAGAACTCTGTATGACTTGATCCCTCAATATCCTTGCCCAAGCACCGATTCTGTAAAGCCACGAGCAGAAGTCCCTGTTGATGGGATTATTGGTTCAATCCAGTCCCCGTCAGCAGCAAAACCTACCAAGCAACCCCAGACTTCCACCCATACTCCTTCAAATCCCAAGGTTTCTGCCGAGGTTAATTCTATTTATAGTATTCATACGCTCGACAACAATAAAAATAAAGGTAAAGCTAAAAACAAAAAACCTAGAAACCAACAGGAGAATCCAAAACCAACCACCAACGATAACGATAAAGGGAAAAGAAAATAAAAATATCCATGTCTGCTATGTGCAGGTGACTATTTCACAAAAGAGTGTCCTCATCGGGACAAAATCACCCAATTTTTAAAACTAATCCCACACCTATAGTTCTCACGGATCCTTTTCCCTCTCAAAAACAATTGATAGACCACATATCTAATCAGGGAAACTTATTTCTTCAGAGGAAATTTGCATGACGTCATCGGATACTATTAGTTTGCAAACTTGAAGTCAAAGTTACGACAAACCAGCAGACAAGAAACAAGACAATTATTCTTCAGGAAAATCTCCCTCTACGGGTTCTTCGGAATCCTCGTCTACTATCCCCCTAACCATCAAGAAGCCTACACTCGACATGGTTTTACATCCACCCAAGAGTACTCTTAGGAAGGTTGTTTTAAACCCTAATTCCTGAGCTACTAAATTTTATAATGTAGTTGAAGATCTTGCTCAGGCACCATGTGGAATGTCTACCCTCGAAGTACTCCAAAGTTGTCCTACACAACGTAAAAACTTGTTAACTGCATTAGGGGGTTTAGACCCGGACAATACTAATTTGATTCATTTCAATGTCGAGAAGTATAAGTCTAGACTAACTCACAAAATTGCTTTCCAAATAATAACGAAAGTAGTCGGAAAGAAGGTCTTTATAACTATCTTAGAAGAAGGAGCTTCAACTTCGGTTTTGTCCATGTCTTGTTGGAAAGCTATTGGCTCTCCCGAGCTTGTAACATCACCTACAACTCTGAAAGCCTTTGATGGATGATGTTTCCATCCCCATGGTCTCATATAATCCCTTTCATTTGATCTTGGGGGAAAAACTGTTTCGATTCAAGTGGAAGTAGTAGACGCCCCATTAGATTACAACCTCCTTCTAGGAATAAATTGGTTTTATGCCACGACTGTTGTCGCTTTAACAATATTTTGAACTATCCAATTTCCACATCTAGGGACAATTGTCACCATTGACCAGCTCAATTTCTGTACACCATATGTTACTACCTCTATGGATAATAACATCCTTATGTTAGGCCAGTCCCCTCCTCCTTGCCAATCGATTGGGGTAGGCATGTTGAAGGAATCGTCCCTTATGGGGATTTTTCCGTCCACTCCTCCTAACACAGACACAGTGACAGTAAATACGATTTTTTCATTTGATTATGATCCAAAGGGAAAACAAATTGTTGAGTCCACCTTGTTGAATCCGCATGAAGAAATGTACAACATCATTCAAACCCTTTTCGATGACCACACTGATGAACTTCATCTGGTGGATTCGGACACTTACCACCTACCCTACTGGTTAGAACCATCTCTTCCTATTCTGGATTATCTCTCTGAGAATTTTCCTTTTGACAAGTCAATTATGGAGATCATGAGTATGAAGGAGCCTATCTGGGAGGATCACCATCACAGATCCTCGTTCCTCCCCAACACCAGTTTGGTAGACCATGACTTTGCATCCCTGTTTTCCACTGATATTGTCAACACACCTCAAAATTCTATATTGTTGCAAGACACAGATTCTGAAGGAAACCTATGCAAAATTACTCAAACAAATCCAATTGACATATAAACCAATCCTGGTACCATTGAGCATGTTCATGTTGGGTAGAACTGCTCGACAGAAGAATCTGAAGCATACAGAGCACTTTTCAAATAATTTCATGATATTTTTTCCTGGTCTTATGAATAAATGCTAGGGATAGACCCATCCATTGTGGTCCATGAAATAAAAACCTATCCCACTGCTAAACCTATCAGGAAAAAACTAAGGCAAGTCCATCCACGGAAGGCCGCAGCTATTAAAGTTGAAATAGAGAAACTTCTCAAAGCTGGGTTTATTTATCCCGTACCCCTGACTAAATGGGTATCGAACGTCATTCCTATCAATTAAAAGTAGGGAACTATTAGAGTCTATATCGATTTTAGATATTTGAACAAAGCTTGTCCCAAAGACAACTTTCCTACTACACATATTGACAAAAATATCGACAACTATGCCAGAAGTGTCATCTTCTCATTCATGGATGGATTTTCAGGTTATAATCAGGTTGAGATTTTACCCACCAATTAGCACAAGACGACATTCATTTTCCCATGGGGAACCTTTTCATATAGAAAGTTACCATTTGGATTAAAAAATGATTGAGCCACTTTCCAACGTGCTATGTCCTATGCGTTTCACGATATAAAATATATCGTTGAACCGTACCTTGACAACCTCCCTGCTCATTCACAGTGATGGGAGGAACACCCTGGTCATCTTAGAGACATTTTCTTGAGATGCCATCATTATAATATACGGATCAATCCTCATAAATGTGTTTTCTGCGTTGATATGGGATGCCTGTTAGATTTTGTGGTTTCTAAGGATGGCATCCGGATAGACCCATTGAAAATTGCCACTATTTCAGCTCTACCAGCCCCAACCAACCATCGTGTGCAATTTTGCAGAGAAAACCCATGGTTATATGTGTCTCCTTAAGAAGGACACTCCATTCTATTGGGATGACCAGGACCAATGAGCCTTTGATAATCTCAAACACGCTCTGACTCATTCACCTGTGATACAGCCACCAGATTATTCAAAGGATTTTCTCTTATATATTGCTGCCTCCACTACTACCATCACTATGGTTTTGGTGTAGGAAAATCCCAACGGTCAGGAGCACATGATCTACTATGCTAGTAAGAATCTTATGGATTCTGAAACCTGATATTCACACGTGGAGAAATTAGCATTGTCCACGGCCATTGCTGTTCAAAAATTTCGTCACTACATTTTGCTCCGCACAACCACAGTATTGGCATACCAGAATCCTATGTATTACATCCTGACTCGTCAGGTGCTCGAGGGAAAGTACTCCTGATGGATAGTTATACTACAAGAGTTTGATCTAGAATTTGCCAAAGTCACATCAACAAAATCCTTGGTTTTTGCTGAGCTCATGTGTGATCCTCCCTGTGCTTCGACAGAATATGAGCCTAGTGATTCATTTCTAGAGGAATTCCAGTTCCTGATAAGCACTACTTACCCATGGTATGGATATTTTCTCATTTATCTCCAAAAACAAATATTTCAGCCAAATATATCCTGTGACGATCGCCACCATATCTGTCACCATGGAAAATACTATCTCATCTTGAATGACACTTTGTATAGACGTGGTATCGATTCCGTTCTCTGGTGATGCCTCACCCATGAGGAAGCTGAACAAGTGTTGATTGATTGCCACTCTGGAGCATGTGGCAGTCATTTATCTAGGATGGCTACAACCCAGAAAATCCTTCGCGCTGTCTATTTCTGCCCTTCAGTGTTTAAAGACTGTCATGAGGCTGTCAAGAAATTCCCACCCTATCAACATTTTTATCCAAAAAAGCGCACTCATCCTGCTCCAGTACACCCCATCATTTCCGTTGGCCCATTTTCCAAATGGGGGATTGATTATATGCATTGTAAGCCTACCACAGCCGGGGGCATGGTTACATCATCGTAGCCATTGACTATTTTATGAAGTGGGTTGAGAACATTCCTACATATGTGGAAGATGGTAAGACTGTCACTCTCTTCCTGTTCAATCATGTGATAGCTAGATTCAGAGTCCCGCGGTCCATAGTTACTAATCATGAATCACATTTCCATAATCAAATGATGGAGGAACTAAGTCCCAAGCTAGGTTTTCGTCGTTAAAAGTCTACGCCCTATTATCTACAAGCTAATGGTCAGGTAGAGGCCATTAACAAAGTTTTGAAAACGATGCTTCATCGGATGGTTGGAGACCATAAATCCAACTGGAGCCATATTCTTTTTTCCACTCTTTGGGCCTACAGCACTTCGATGAAAACATCTACTGGTTTCACACCTTTCCATCTTGTCCATGGACTCGAAGATCTCTTGCCGATTCACTGTCAAATTCCATCCTTGAAACTTGCCATCGAACTTCTCCCAGACACTTTCGCAAAGGAAGAGAGATTTTTTTACTTAAACAACCTTGACGAAACTAGGAGAGATACTGCCTTGGCTAATGAGGCACATAAGAAATGCATCAAGGCGTAGTATCACAAATCTATCCAACCTCATGCCTTTAACGAGGGTGACCTAGTTTTGACTTACGATCAAAGATATCAAAAACTAGGGAAAGGAAAGTTCGAATCCATGTGGTACGGTCCTTTCATTATTTCTAAAATTTTAGAGAAAGGGGCCTACGAGCTCGTAGACTACAATGGAATCCCTTTAGGACAACCTCGCAATGGGTTGTACCTAAAGAGGTACTATGCATAGATCTCTCTTGGATAGTATCTTGTATATATGTATATTACTTGAATTTCAGTGTGCTTAAGTATTTTCAATATGGTTTTGAGTTTAGTGTTTGTATATGTGTATACCATGTTTTGGTCATGCAGAGTAGATGGCTTTCTATGGCTTCGCTGATGGTGCTTTCCGCCACACCTTGAATCTTGCCTTAGCTACTTCGGTTCTCTATTCCCCAACTTACGATTTGGTCAATTCAGAAGCGGTTTGTATTGGTCCCGCTACCAACAATATCACAGAGTATCGAGTAGTCACAGGTATTTTGACTAAAGCTGCCTCCCAATATGTTCGCAAGTTGGTAGTCTTGATGGACTCACAACTAGTGGTTTGTCATCTAAACCATGTTTATACCATTAGGAATCTTGTGCTTCTCTATCTCTTCTAGAGGGTAAGCTTGTTAGAAAGGTCATTTGAAACTATCACCTATAGGCATATCCCCAGGGAACATAATGTAGTTGCTGACTCATTGGCTAATTACATCCTAGATTGGCATATTTCTCATTCATGACATGAAAATCAAACTTGGTTCATTGTAAATAAAATATTAAAGACACACAAAACTCATGTAAAATAAATTCACCATTTGAGAGATATCAACACTAGGTAAAAGTCTGTATATATATATATGAACATGTTTTACAAAAAAGAGGTCACGAGACCTCATCTGAAGCACGTATTTTTTCAGGGAAAAAATCACCATACAAAATACTGAAGCTATTAGATTTCAGTGGATACATCATGCACTCATCGTCTAATGATTCTCGTGGTAACACATCACTCCCTAGGCTACTCTACGTTGTAGGCCTCTGATACCTCAGTGGGAGGTCATCAATGGAAGCATCAGGGATGTCTAGATTCAACCTCTCCATGTTTTCCTCTAACTCCCCTATTACATCGTCACCCTATGATACAAAATGGGCTCCGGATCGCCTATCCAATGGGGAGGCTCCCCCAAGTCATGCTTCTCTGATGTATGCATGAAAACATTCAAGTCTCATTACTTAACATAAAACATATAAAAAATCAAAACCATAAAAACACTATTTCAATTTTAGGGTCTTTTGTTTCTTACCGATGTCACCTCACTTTCCACCAAGTGGGAGTGGTAGGTTAGAGTCACCATTGAAGTCAATTCTCACATATGCATAATACTCCACCATGAGGAGCTGATCTCTCAACCATTGAAAGAACGGGTCACTTAACTTTACCTTCCCCCTGCCTGCTCCAGTACAGGCTATAATCCGGACCCACCTTTGCATGCGAGGTTCCCGTGCCCTCAGCTCTGTAAAGACCACCTGGGGTCTCATCTGTGGAACCCACTTGAAGAAGAAGTAAGCTAGAATGGAACCAAAACCAAATTGCTTCAGCTCCCCTTGCCGACACTTGGTTAGTTGATCCTTGAAGATCCAAAGTAGAGCTTCCTCCTAGTTAAAGAATGTAGGTGCCATGGCCTCTATGGCATAGAGCATATGCGCTCTAAACGCTTGGTGTACTCCTTGGCTTCCCGCCGCCCTCTACATGGTAAACAACATGGTCCGCAGAGGGCCATCCATCACTGCTTTTATGGGGATTTTATTCCCCGATGTCCTTGTCCCAGGAATGCAATGACGGTCTATCAACTCCTGAGTAGTAATGTCCCCTCCATAGGAACCAGTCAGCGAGATGGGAGCACACAATATCGAAAGGCCAATGAGGAAGTAGATGTCCCCTACCTCAATTGTCAAAATGTGAGCACCAACCTCAAAATATTATTGCTCTGGATTCCAAATCCGTAGTATATGCTCTAGTAGTCACTCATGCGACACCATACTGGGTGTGCTGAAGAACTTTAAGAGTCTGCAGTCTCTCAATGCGGCTATGTAACCCCCATTTCATTCGGCGACGATGTCGTCATTATCATGTTGTCTCTCTTTCCATATGACCATTTTTTATCAACAAGAACTTGTCAAAAACCATCACAAGACTTGTTAGAAGCATTCTTAATCATCCAAATCAATAAAAATGAGCTAGTTTTTCTTGTGCAACCATTTTTATTTCTCCACGGTTGGTAGCTCCTGTTTCCTATTGACGACAGGCGGTGGCACTGCCTGCACGCTATGTTTTAGGCGCATTTCTAGCGGGGTACTGTTTATCCCACAAGGGATAAGAGCAGTTCCCACTCCCATTATTTTAGGGCTTGCCATATAAGCCCGAAACACCATTAAAAATCAAAATTGAAGGCATAAAATGAAAGAGTAGGGTCTAGGCTATTACCTAGAACTGACAGTGCATGAATACGATGGTGGATACTCTCGATATCAGTGACTAAAAATTTGGCCAAGAAAATGCTCCAAAGGCTCTCCACTATGGGTAAATAGTAAAATGTTTTGATTTTTTACTATTTACATGACTTTTATATACATTTTTGGGTTTGACATGCTATAGATTTGTTCTAAAATCATTTATTCCTCAAAATCTATCAGTCGTAATCCTTTAATGTCAGTTATTGGGGAATTTAACACTTGATTTTGAGTCGTTGCAGGATAGAAGAGTAGTAGCAGTAAATTTTGGGCGTTCATTTTTTACTTTTTCATACTGACATAAAACGAAAAAAGTATTTGAATGTTTATTGCGACACTTTGGTCACGCTCTCGAAACTTAGAATCAAAGGTCCGAGTCCATCTCTAATTCTTTTCAGGCTCGTAAAATCTCTCATCATGAATAGAGACCTAATGGAGTCTTCTTTAAACTCTTTCTGGGCTCCTTAAATACGAAAAGATTGTCGAGTGATCTTGTCTTCTTCATGCTCGTTAAAGCATTTGAAGAGTCATCTCTCCGATGGTAGGTTATCTCTTTTTCTTGTTTGGATGGACTATTTACAAAAAAGGAACACTCCAGCCAATCATGACTGGAAGATTTCTCTAAGGTATTATTTTATACTTTTTCAGGCCTTAGGAACTAAATCATACGAAAAAGGACCCTTTGGATTCTTCTTCCATGGTCATTCAGACTCTCTAAAGATGAACGATACTGACTTTTATTTCATTGGACTCATTAAATTAAAGATTGAGAGACCCTCTTTTGGGAATGAACCCCTCCTCTCTCAGGTTCGTAAAACATATGAGTTTGGACTTGTCTTTGGACGAGCTATAACGAGTGTTTGTTACCCTCTTTGAACTCGTAAAATCGAAAAGAGGCACTCATCAATCATGATGGGGAAAATGGGAAGGGAATCATTTTGCAAATAAATGGTAGTAGTTTGTCGTTACCTTTGAACATGGAACTTGTATGCATATCATTTTAGTCAATTGGGTATTCAGTTGATTTCCATGATGATCCACTTTTATGAGTCATGCCACCCCTTTGATTATTTCAAAAGAATGCATTGTCCACCATCGCACTGTGTGTTTTTCTGGTTTATTCATGTTGCCAAGTATTTTGTCATTCTGCCCGATCTTCAAAGGGAAGTTGAATAATTTTTACCTCTGCAGTCAAAACAGTCTCTGTGTCATTACTTTTGAGTTAGTCTTATGGTTACTACATTCACATCATTCCAGAACTATGTTCTGAGTTTCGTGTCATCGATGTGGGACTCATCATGGCCCTCCTTCGATGAGACTATTCCCGTTGACATCATCTCATCATCTGGGAAATAGTCTTAGAAACAAAGCTTAGCACCTTGAGATCTATATGCCTTAATGACAGATTCTCTCGCTCTCGACATAGGTTCACATCATTGACCTTTGATCGATAGAATAGACTGGGTGTTCGACATCAAGACATCTATTCATGCTTAGTATATTGTACTAGGGTAACTTGAGAATCATTGACATCAATGGTGATCTCCCTTGCACTTATTAACGGTTCACATCATTGGCCAGTAATCAAATGGTTTCTACCATGTTCAACTTCAGATCATTGTAATCACATGTATAGAATCGTACTTTGTCGAATATGAGATGAAGACCCTGTGTATTTGTTTAGCACTCATTGCTTTCCCCAGGCTGCGATGGATTTTTGTATATGTAGCATGGATCCACATTTGTATGGTCATGGCTATGCTCAAATTTGTGTCTGTATGACATAGATCTACGTTGTATGTCTGGTAGCTATGGCCAAGTTTGGGTCCTCTATTACATGGATCTATGATGTATTCTAGTAGCCATGCTTGTTTGTTCCTCTCATGGATCTGCCTTGTGTTGGTCCGCAACCATGATTTGGTTACATTTGTCTATGAGTCAAAAGCATTGATGTTCTACAGATTCCTACTATATGACATTCTCTGACCGAGCTGACATTTTCACCTCGAAGTGACAACTTGTTCTCTCAAATATCTCACTTATCGTATCCCTCTAAGTCTGATTCTTTGGGGGGGATTCTGTTATACCTAAATCATGTCACCATCATGTGATAAGACCCCTAAATTTCGTTTTTTCCCTTAATCCCACAGCTTAGAGTGGAAACTTGATTTGTTTGTCAATTATACTTGAAAAAACCTAGCACCGCGCTTTCCCTATGGCTGATGAGTTGTACCTTTCTCATCACCACCTATATCTTGTTTTATAGAAGCGGTACCATCGCCTATGGTCTTTGGCCTAAAACTGGTTCTCATCTAACCCACTCTGTCATAAGGGAAGAAAAGAGGTACCCTGGTTAAAATGGGAAAAAGAGAAGTTTCTCGAGGCTTCTAGAACTTGAGCGTCATGTCCTCCCTTATCCCTATCATTATTGGTTAGTTTGAGCTCAGGATCCCCCATGGTAGGATCTTGGAGCCACCTCACCCACAATTCTCTCAATTATTCCTATCCATTGAGCTTTATAAATACAAGCTCACATCCATAGTTGAGGGGGAGAACTATAGAGGTATTGTTATGCTGTTGGATTGATAGTCCAGGTCATTGGAGAGCATAGAGAACAAATTTGGAGCTTATGGAGATGAACTGTTTGTCTCGTGGAGGGGCTTGTCTACACTAAGGAAACGATTGTAAGCTTCTCCATACATTCTTAATGCAAATCTGATTTTTGTCCCACATTACTGTTGTTTTGATTTCACATGTACAAGTTGTTAGATTCCTTAGTCACTAGCATGGATAAGTAGATGATTTCTGGTAGCTTTGATGTGTTTGTATGTTTGATATGTTTGCAGGTACATAGGTTCACAATCAAAGTAGTATTTCAAGTGTCTACAATATTCAGGGAAGGTCTTCATTCTTTGTCGTTCACTCATTTGTTTTGGATCTGAACCATTTAGAACAGAGGAATAGATTCTGTCCGCAGAAGGTGCAATACTATTGATAACATACCTCCATATGTGATATTTTCTATCTAAGAGAGAATATGTAGTGCATTAAAATTATCTTATCACTAGGAACATATACCTAGACATGGTTGAGGAAGGAAACCTAGTCCTTAGGCCCTAAAGGAATCATATAGACATATAGGGCCAAGAAAAACACCTCGAACAAACACACATAATCTCTTAAGGGTATCCTCAATCATTAAGTTGGGATATAGCCATGATTAGGATTTTTTAGCATTAGATATGGAAATTAAGGTGTTAATCATGGTTGGTACATAAATCTTTAATTTTAGGTTGTAAACCAACTTTTAGGACTCAAGGTCCATGAACGACACCTTGAATCACCATAGATGACCTCTCAAGTTGATAGTTTTTATTTGAATGGGGATATGTGAACTATTAGGGATTTCTAAGTACTATGTATGTGTCTTGGGACCTTATACATAATAAGGGGAGGAATCCTATGCCTTAGACCCTAGAAGATGCTTCTAGGCATCTAGAGCCAAGAATGATGTGTTGAAAAAGCTCAATAGATCCTTTCATGGTATCATTTACCTTGAAATCAGGATACTAGTGCCATTAGAACATTTTTAGCACTAAGTACATATATTATTCCCCTTGACATGGGTGGGGGGAAGCACTTGATCCTTGGGATGTAAAGGGATTTGTTAACCATTTAGGGCCAAAATAGATGCCTCCAACCACCACACATGATGTTGAATGTGAATCCTTCGAATCTTAATGGGCATATGCATTCCATCATGATTTTTTGAGCACTAGGTATGCATCTCAAGGACATGAACATGGTCAAGGGAGGAAACTATTTCCTTATGCCCTAACTAAAGCTTATAGGAATTTAGGAATAGAAAGGATTCCTTAAAAATTCACACATGTGAGTCTCATAGGTATATTTGGACTATCAATATGGATGTTAGTGGAATTAGGCGGTTTTGAGAAGCAGGTATGGGACCTCTAATACATGATTGAATCATTGATGAAATATACTTGTGCCTTAGGCCATAATGGAATATTTTAGGCACCCATGTTAATGAACAATCCCTTGAAGCACCACACATGACCTACTCAAGGTATGCTTCATCTCCAACAAACTATGTGCATGCCTTTAATAGTTTTCGAGCATTATATATGGGTATTGAGGACTCAACATGGTCAAGGGAGGAAATCTAAGACTTGATCCCTAAAGAATATTTTTTACATCTATGGCTACTCATGTGCCTTACTCACTATCCCCTTATTCCTTACTCATTTTCCCTCCTCGCCTTTGTATTTACATCTATCTTTGTCTGTGTGTGTGTGTGTGTGTGTGTGTGTGTGTGTTTATCCCCCCTCTCTCTCACACAACCTCCCTCTCTCTCTCTTTCTATCTCTATGTGTGTTGGTGTGTCCCTCCCTTACTCCCCATCTCTCAGAATCTCTCTCCACCTTCTTTATACCTCCCTCGCTATCCCTCCCTACATCTCTCTCTCTCTATTGCTCCAACCTCCCCCCTCTCTTATTATTTATCACCACTCCCCCTCTCTCTCACACACAATATCTATGTGTGTGTGTGTGTGTGTGTGTGTGTGTGTGTGTTTGTGTA